>PVJA010036928.1:0-20737 GCA_004027025.1 Myocastor coypus
TTTTTTTTTTTTTTTTTTTTTTTTTTTTTTTTTTTTTTTTTTTTTTTTTTTTTTTTTTTTTTTTTTTTTTTTTTTTTTTTTTTTTTTTTTTTTTTTTTTTTTTTTTTTTTTTTTTTTTTTTTTTTTGAGTGATCTTAATTTGCTTTTACTATATGTTGCTTATTTGTCTTATATATGTTTGCTTATTTGTCTGTTACTTAACTGTCTTCTTTGGTGAAGTGTCAAAAAGCACTACCTATGACCACACGAGGCATTGGGGGGGCATCTAAATGCAACCTGTAATACTAGGTCTCATCCTCTATTGCCAATTCAAGGACATTAGTCCACCAGATATTCATTTCTCTTCTCCTTTATTATGAGTTTCCCTTTTCCTTTAATCATCATCTAACCATGCTGCTGTTTTCCATTTGTTTATGGCTTATGTCTAGCTGTCTTCCCAAAGCCTCATGCAGTCATGGGCAGCTTCTGAAGTTTGTGATTGATTCTTGTTCCAGTGCTGGGATTATGGGTGTGAGTGCTCTGGGAGAGGCAATCTGCATTGCAATGTAAGGAAGGGAGAGGGGCTAGAAGCTGCCCCAGCTGCTGTCATCCCTTTGCTCTCTGCTCTTTGCCACCACCACTACCAGCTGCTCTCTGCCATGTGCCACTCTGCCTTGGAGCCAGCTGAGTGAGGACTGAAACCTCCACTGACTATGAAATAAATAAACCTTTCCTTCCTTCATTTTGGTGTCAGGTATTTTGTCCCTGTAGTGAGAGAAAAGTAATTGTGATATCATTTTTAAAAAGAAAAAGTTCTCTTGGAACTTTTCTTTTGTTTTTCCTAAATTCATCAAAGTACTGCCTCATTCCTTTATTTCTTTTACAAAAGAAAACCTTGAAGAGTATGTCGGTTAGCCAGAGAGCTAGCTCAGTGGCATGTGTTTGCTTGGCAAGTGCAAGGTACTGAGTTCAATCCCTGGTATGGAAAACAAAAAATTATATCAGCTAACTTCAGTTTTCTCCGGTTCTTTCACTGTAACCAGGCTTTCATCTTCACTTTTTACCCCTGTTCAATCCTATTCCATCAAAATTGCCCAGTTTTCAAAGCTACTAGTGTACGGCATATTGCTAAATCCAGTGGTTCATTCTTAGTTTTCATTCAACTTGATGTATCAGAAGCATTTGACACACTTGATCTTTCTTTCTCTTGAAAATATTCTCTTCTAGGACAATTGTTTCACACAGTCTTCCTTATTTTGTTCAATAATATTTCCTCCGTCCTGGTTATTTAAGCTAAAATTCTCATCCTTTACTTCTTTTGCTTGTAGCCCACATTTAATCTGTCAGTCCATTATTATCAAAACCTTTAAAATATATCATGAATTTAAATAATCAGTATCCATAAAAAATTCCCATTTATAGAGCCAGCAAGATAGCTCAGCAGACTAAGTGCTTGCTTAGGTAAAGCACAGGGACCAGGGTTTGATCCCTGGACCTGCATGCTGCACCAGCCCCACCCCCGTGCATGCTGAGCCAGGGATGGAGTCCAGGCAGGGTGGCACATGCCTGTAATCCCAGCACTAGAGAGGCAGAAAACAGGAGGATCACTATGAGTTCAAGTTACACAGTGAGACCCTGCACGCACAAAAAAAATTTCTACTTTTTCAGTTATAACATTCTTTAAAATATAAGACTTTTAGAACCCTTAAATACTTTGTCCTGTCATACCAAGAAATACTGTGCTTAATTTAATCTTCAGAAGTAGAAATTTTGCTGTCATGCAGTGGCCTGCTTCCCTCAGTCCAGTCCTTCCATCACAGTATTTCTGCCCTGGAGTTAGTTGACAATGGACTGAAATCTCTACAAACTAAGAAACTGAGATCAAGAGAAAGAGCAGCTTACCAGATGAGATCCCAGAGCAAAGACACTGAAGATACTAGATTTAAAGCTCACACTTTGGTGCCGGGCGTGGTGGCTCACGCCTGTAATCCCAGCACTTGGGAGGCTGAGGCAGGAGGATCGTTGCGAGTTCGAGACCAGCCTGGGCTACAAAAGTGAGCTCAAAGCCAGCCTGAACTGCATAGTGAGACCATGTCTCAAAAAGCCAAAAAAAAATAAATAAATAAATAAAATAAAATAAAGTAAATAAAGCTCACACTTTGGCTGTGATGAGATGCTTTTTGCCTCTTTGTTTCTTTTGGTTTTTCCTTTTCTTTTCTTTGTCTCTTTTCGTTTCTTTCTTTTTTTTTTTTTTCTTTTCTTCTTTTCTTTTTTTCAACAAGGTGCAGTTCAAGCTGGCCTTGAACTCACTTTGTAGCACAGGCTGGCGTCAAGCTCACAGGATTGCAGGCATGTGCCACCACACTTGCTCTTATTCTTTTTTAAGTAGTCTAGAAACATTCACTAGCCCTTCAACCACCAAAAATTAGTGTCCTAAATTATAAGCATGTCTACAGCTTAGTGGGTACCAAATACATGATATTTGAAGAAATGAGACTGAATAAATGGATGGGTGAATACAAGAAGCTACTCAGGAGCCTGTAGCAGGAAGGCTAAAATGAAGGCCAACCTGAGTAATTTAGACCCAGTCTCAAAATAAATTGATAACATGAAAATTCTGAAGATGTAGCAAGTGTTCCCTGGGGTTCAGTCTCTAGTTAGAAGTCAGGAAAGGAAGGAAGGCAGAGTGGGAAAGAGGTAGAAAGAAAGAATAAAAAGGAATCCCCTGGCTTTCTGAGGTAGAAAGGATAATGTTCTATACTTTCACATTCTTAGGATACATCAGAAAGAGGAAAAATCAAAAACTTATAGTTTATATAATATAGTTGAAGACACTCAACATGAACTTGCAAATTTTTGTTTCTGGTGTGAAAAAGGAATATAAATGTGTATGCTGGGGCCCAAGAACCCATACAAGGTTCCACTGGTGATTTTCGATTTTTGTTTTCAGAGGGGCTTTCCCTGGTACTTTGTTTCTGGTAGTCTGTTGAGTTTGAAGCTATCAGTGTTTTGTTTTGTTTTCCTGTTTTTCTGAGTCTCGTACTTTGGAAATAGGATAATAAAGAAAGGGCAGCCAAACCTTACTCCTTAACAGTAGTATTTAGTCATTATTCATGGACTACGGTTGTATTATTTGTGCAAGACCACTAGGAAGAGGACTAGGATTAACCCCAAACTGGAAACTTAGTGGTTGTTACAATGTATATCACAGGCTGGTAGGATAGCTCAGCTGACTAAGCACATGCTTAGGCAAGTGTAAGGACAGGGGATTGATCCCCTGTACCTATATTACCAGTGCTGAGGAAACTGACAACAGGAGAATTACTACGAGTCTCAGCTGCATAGTGAGACTATATATCAAGTACATAAAAAAAGAATGTACATCTCAGAAATAGCAA
Organism: Myocastor coypus; assembly: GCA_004027025.1. NCBI lineage: Eukaryota > Metazoa > Chordata > Mammalia > Rodentia > Myocastoridae > Myocastor > Myocastor coypus. The sequence continues at coordinate 3,378 of PVJA010036928.1, forward strand.
GAAGATAATAACAAGATTATCTTTCTTATACAAAATAATAGAATAACATGTTCTGGAAAATATGGCCTATTTCTAATAACCAAACAACAAAAACATTTTTTTTTTTTTTTTCTGTATTTAGGTCAGGGCCTACAAGTTCTCACTACATAGATCAGACTCATAGTGATCTTCCCGTTTTCAACCTCCCAAGTACTGGGATTCCAGGTGTTTGCCACCACACTCAGTCTCAATAGCCATCTCAGCACATCCTGTGGGCAGGGACAGCGCAGCACACCAAGGATCGAACCCTGGCTGCTGAGCTCTACCTAAGCAAGTGGTTTAGTCTGCTGAGCTATCAGGCTGACCCTAACAAAAACATTTTGTGATAGTTATTTTGAATATTAATTTGACAGATTAAGGAATACCTAGAAAGTTTAAAAGCCATTATTTTGGCTTGAGGGTGTTTTCAGGAGAGGCTGACATGGAAATAAGCAGTGAAAAGAACTACTCCTTTTTGTGGATGGACACCAGGAACTCGGGAATCAAATACAGAAGGCAAATTGGTGTCTCTTTTTGGACTTTAGAAGCTCAGCTTTCTACCTTCTGGATTCCAAGATCTATGCCACATACTCCCCCTCCCTGCTTCTTAGGGTTTTGGAATCAAACCTTGAATTACACCATCACCTTCACTCATTTTGTGCCCTTTTGAATTAAATTGTCTTACCATCAGCATCCTAAGGTCTCAACTTGCATTGAACCTGTTGAGGGACTCCTCAGCCACCATAATTTTTTATTTTTTTTATTTATATATTTGGTACAGGGTCTCACTGTGCAACTGAGACTCATAGTGGTCCTCCTGTGTTCAGCCTCCACAGTGCTGGGACTACAGGTGCGTGCACCACACCCAGATGTGGTACTGGCTATTGAATCCTGGTCCCTGCATTTGCCTAAGCAGGCACTTAGTCTGCTGAGCTATCTCACCAGCCCTTCAACCACCATAACTGAGTAAAGCAATTCTCTAATAAATCTCCCATCAAATCCTTTTGATTTGGTCTTGGTGGCAAACTCTGTTTCTTATCTCACACACCCACATGTTTTATAGAAACCCACCACTCCCACATGCACACATACATCCACTACCCAGATACCACCCCAACTAAACTTACATAATCTCTAGTTACAGCATTATAATAAACTATAAAAAGTGGTTTTCTGGTCCTGATTTCAATCTCTGGTACAAAAAAAAATGTATGTACCAAAACGTAGTTTTCCTCTGTCAGTCCACAGGTCATTGTTAGCATAACATTCAGATAATACCACATCTCTGCTCCAAACCTTGATATTTTCTCACTTTCGCTTGGAATGCAAGCTAACTCTATTACCTTGGTACTGGGGATTGAACCTAATGCCTTCGCTGTGATACCCAGCCCTTTTAACTTTTTCCTTTTGAGACAAGGGCTCCCTAAATTGCTCAGACTAGACTCAGACTTTTGATCCTCCTGCTTTACCTCCACACAACTGAAATTCCAGACATGTATTACCACACTTGGTTAAAGTTTTTATAGAGACCACAAGGACTTAAATGATCTTCCCACCCCTATTATCTCCCTCACCTGTTTTCTTCCTGTTATTCCTTCTTCCCAATCTTCTGTTCCATCCATTTTGCCATACTAGCTGTTGCTCACACAAAATTAGACATTCTCTTGCCTCAAGACTTTAATACCTTCTATTCCATCTACTGGACTGTTCTTCCTCCACAGTCCTCATGGCTAATCTTCCTCATCTCCTTTGGCTCTGACCTCAGATATCACCTTTTCATTGAGCTATCCTTAAGTTTTCAATTTAAGTTTTAAACTCCCTATGCACGCCTAATCGCTTTTTTGCTATCTTAAACTTGGCTTATACCATTTATTACTGTAAATACATTATTTACTTATTTTAGATATTTTTGACTGCTTGTTCTACAGAAATATAAATTTAATAGAGGAGGGCAGGACCTGGTGGGGTAGAGGACACCACCTGAGCTGAGCAGCTTTGCAGCAGTCCTCTTGCAGCTGTCCTCGCATCTGTGTTCTGTGTCCAGGCAGCTCTCAGTGAGCATGGTGGTTCTTCTCATGTCTTCATCCATGAAGGAGAGGTTTGACCCATTCTTGCATGAGAACTACATGACTGACCTCTTGGCTAAGCTTGAGACCAAGACCAGAGTGAACTATAGCTTCATGGTGCTCGGTGTCATCAGGCTGGTGGCCTTGTACCTGGTGTTCAGTTATGGAGCTTCTCTCCTCTGCAATGTGATAGGATTTGGCTATCCAGCCTACAGCTCAGTGAAAGCCATAGAAAGTCCCAATAAAGATGATGACACCCACCGGTTGATGAGTATTCTGGGTAGTGTATGGTGTGTCCAGCATTGCCAAGTTCTTCTCTGATCACTTTCTGTCATGATGTGGCTTCCAGCTGTGGTGTATGGCCCCAAGCCCTTCAAATGGGGCTGAGCTGCTCTACAAGCACATCACTCACCCAGTCTTCCTGAAGCATGAGACCCAGGTAGACAGTGTAGTGAAGGACCTGAAAGGCGAAGCCAAAGAAACTGTAGTTGCCATCATTAAGGAAGCCAAGAAGACTACAGTGAACTTACTGGGTGAAGAAAAGAAGAGCACCTAGACCCTGCACTGCTGGTGCTTTCCTGTTTTCCCTGCACCTCTCTTGTAAAGCATGAGGTTATGTCAGAGACAATGGTGTAATTGTTCTGATAGTGCTGCCTTGGAAACTTTTTGATATATTAAAACACAGTGTTGTAAGTTGTCTGTATACATAGGAAGCATTTAATTTAAATTTAATATGGTGGGCAATATATAAATTTTTGAAAATATATTTTGCCTCGGGATAGGAAAAGACATGTTACTATCCTGCAGGAAATATAAAATAAAGTAAAATTATGTGTTCCCCCCCAAAATAAGTAAACTTAAGAGAGCAAAATGATCATTTGTTCACTTACATAGCTCTATACCTAACAGTACCTGGCACATAGTAAAGACTCAAGTATTTATTGAATAAATGAATGCAAGAAATCAAGAATAAAAATTTAGCACAAGACAGAAATGGTCAAAACCATAGTGAGGATGAGCAAGGCCAAATCTTCTTTAAACATTTCATGTGTTCATTGTGTTCATTTTGATAGATACAATTTTTTGTGTGATATACAGATAAATATAGTAGATTTTGAGAGACTAGAAACAGAACCCACTATCTCATGTCCTGCAGGCCCCAAACATGACTGAAAATTAAAAGCAGGCCAGTGAGTCTGAGGCCTCCAAGCATACCATACCCTTTTCCCTTTAATGTTGAAGGCCCTTTCCCTCCTCTGAAGTCCCTCCCTCCCTCTCTGCCTTCCTCCCTTCCTTACTTCTTTCTGTCCTCACCCCCAATACAGATGACATTATTCCTGGGAACTTGCTCTGCATACTTAATATATTTTTTGTGGCATACTTAATCTTAGATTGCTTAAGGTAGAAAAAAATTAACAGTCTTAGAAATGGTCAAAATGGTAGAGATGGATTTATTTTAGCCAATAAAATTAGTTTGAAGTAGAAATAAAAAATGCTGTAATGGCACTGAGCATATAGAAAATTATCTCCCAGAAACAGTTCTATTAAAGACTGAGAAAATACTGCCTCAAGAAAATACAAAATAAAATGAAAAAATGTATAAACATATCCAGTTTTTTCTCAGCAATCCTTTTTAAAAACAATAAAAACAGCCGGGTGTGTTGGCGCACGCCTGTAATCCCAGCACTTGGGAGGCTGAGGCAGGAGGATCAGTGTGAGTTCGAGACCAGCCTGGGCTACAGAAGGGAGCCCAAGGCCAGCCTGAACTGCATAGTGAGACCCTGTCTCAAAAAAGACAAAAAAAAAAAAAACAATAAAAACATATCATAGTATAAAGCCTACATTAGGAGTGAAAAAAAACCCCACAAAAATTAAAAACAAATAAAAAGTTATAAACAAAAATACTAGCATAAAAATATATATTCAGCAAATCAAACCTGAAGGAAAAAATATTTAGTTTGTAAAAGACCAGTACAAGTCAAAATAGAGACAGACTGTTAGGGCTTGGATCTAGATGTCCCTCCAAAGCCTCATACACTGACAGGTGGAGATTTGGGGAGTAGGCTGGCACATGGGTGTGTGATACTGGGATCAAGGGTGTATGGAACTAGATTAGTCCATTCATTGCTTTAGCATAGTTCTGGGTGTGGATAATGGGAAGACCCACTCTGAGAGTGGATGACACCACTCAAAAAACATAGCCTGGATGGGATAAAAGGAAAAGGGAGGCTTGCTGCTGGCTTTCCATCCTGTCACTGACTGTTCTCTTACCTGCACCTCTGCCTTACCACTCTGATCTGGAGCCAACCAACAATGCACTCAAACCTCTACAATCTATGAGCTAAAAATGAAACTTTCCTCCTTTAACTTGTGGATATTGAATATTTTGTTCCAACAATGAGAAAAGTAAGACAGCAACTAAAGGCTTACTTTCTTTCATTGCATTTCTTTTCTTAAAAAAATATTTATTTATTTAGTCTCTTTGAGAAAGAGTCTTACTGTGCAGTTGTGGCTATCCTTGAGCTAACTTTGTAGCCCAAGCTGGTCCAGAATTTGTAACAATTCTCCTGCCTCAGCCTCCAAGTGCTGGCATTACAGGCATATACCACCATACCCAGCTACAAGGGCTAACTTATTTTTTTTAAAGAATTTATTTTTTTTCTTGTTTCAGAACTTTTGTTTGTTTATTTATTTATTTATTTTTATGGCTGGGGCTGGCGCAGCATGTGGTGCCAGGGATCAAACTGCGGTCCCTGAAGCTGCCCAAGCTTTCCTAAGCAGGCACTTTAGACCACTGAGCCATCCTACCGGGCCCCAAGGGCTTACTTTTAATAAGGGTTGTCCTGGGACCAGCAAGATACCTCAGTGATCTAAAGCACCTGCTTAGGTGCTTAGTTCCACCCCTGGCACCACATGCTGCATTAGCCCCACCTCCAGATCAGGCTGAGCTGGCTAATAAAAATAATAATAATAATAATAATAATAATAATAGTAATAATAATAGCTATCCTTATTTCAAATCATCCCACCTGATAACTACTGAGCTGTTTTGAAGTTTTTGCTATATCCACTGCGTGTTTATGAATGTTATATTTTCTTTGATAAATTGTGTCCTAGGGACAACTCTAATTTTCTGTAAATAAATTTGTGGTCCTACCAGAGGAACAGCACAGCATACAAAAAGATAAATTCAACCTGATGGCTGCAGATAAGAATAACGACCTGTGTATTGTCACAAACAACAAATGTGAAGTGAGAAAGTACAAAATAGACAAAGTATACAATCTTTCTTAATATCAAACAGTTCAATAATAGATTATGAATACTAATAATAATTAAAAAGCCAATTTCTTTTTTAAAAATCAAGAGCAAGTGCACATATTTCCAGAATGCTGTAAACCTTGAGGTAATAGCCTTTCTTCCTGCATGCTATTTACTTCAGTACTTATGACTGGGTCAATATTGGACTCTGCTTCACTGAAACAAAGCATGATATGACAGGGATGGCCACCTCTCTTCTCCACCAGTGGTTTGTGGAACTTCTACCTAGTTTGGAAGTCAGAATTCATAATGATAATGCAGAAAGAACTGGGCAAAATTTTCACAATGCATTTTGTTTTTTTTAAATCTTTTTAAAAATATTTATTTATCTTTTTTTTTTTATTTATTTGGTACAGGATATCGCTATGGACTCCTAGTGAGTGATCTTCCTGTCTCAGCCTCTCCAGCGCTGGCATTATGGGTGTGTGCCACCACGTCTGGAGTTCTGGGGTCATCACCACATGTGGTACTGGGAATCAAACCCAGGTCCTTGTGCTTGCCAGGCAGGTGCTTAGACCACTAACTTATCCCCCTACCACTCACAATGCATTTTGTAACCCTAGGCTATACTTAAAGATAATTTTTTTTTTTACAGGTCTGGGGTTCAAACTCACAACCTTGCACTTGCCAGGCAGGCACTTGTGCCATGGAGCTATCTCCCCATCCCCTTCAAGATAATTTTAATGTTGAAATATTATGTGTGTGTATATAAAGTCAATTATACATATATTTAACTCAGTGAACTTTCACAAACTGAATAATTCAGAAGTGTAATTGATACAGGGAACCTCCATATGATACAAGGAGAACAACTGATCCCCAGTGGATGACCTCTAAAATGATATGAGGAAAAATGATCTCCCAACCTGAAAAGTACCTGGGATGAGCTCATGTTCTCTAAAACCGAAGAATGAATTTTAGGAACAAATGGAGGTTATGAGCAGAATAGATTTATTGAGGAAAAGAAAACTGTCCAAGAGAGGGACAGAAGGGGAGCCCAAGTAGGTGATCCCCAGGAAAACCGTTTCTTCCACAGACTTTTATAGAGGAAACCATGCAGTAAGTTGGGTCTAAGGTGGTGGAGAAGACATGGGAACTTGCTTAGGTGGGCATGAAATGGGACAAAACTATGGCCAGCCAATGAGATTACAAGCACTGGGGGGATTTCGGGATAGCTCAGTGGTTTAAGCACCTGTATGGGCAATCCCAGTCAGGCACAGGGGATGGTGGTTCGATCCCTAGACCCACACTTAAAGCAACCTGAGACCGCCAAAAATAATCCATCTCAACTTAAAAAAACAAACAAACAAAAAGCAACATTGCTTAGGTAAAATTGATTGAAAGCCCAAGACAAAATGGGGAAGTCAGTCACATAGCAATGTACAGGACACGCTCTCTTCCTGTTGGGGGTTGGGTTAGTGACATTTGGGCTCTTTCAAGGTGATTGATACCTATTTAGAATATCAATCCCTGATGCCCATCCTTAGGGAAGATTGTAGCTGAATTTGCTTTCTTTTTTGTCTTTAGGCGTGGCCCATATGGGAGTGTCTGTCTCTTCCAAGTTGCAAAGGCTCCTTGTCTTCCATATTGTCTCCTTGAGGGCCTGGCCCTGTGTGACTGCCTATATTTCTATCTAATTCAGCTGCCTACAACATAATCAGCATACAAAAACATAGCTAGCCTCTCAGATGCATCCTTTGTACCCCATTGGCTTACTGTCTACCACCTTGGATAACCACTGTTGATTTCTTTATTATTATTATTATTATTATTATTATTATTATTATTATTACTTTTAATAATAAATAATATTGAAACATTTTCAAAACATGTTAGTAGGGCAGCCACAATAATTGTTACAGTGCATATTGTCGTCTTCATAGTAGTTGTTCAGAGTACAAGATACAGACATAACTCTTCTAAACATTATTGGTACAAATATTCTCATTGAACGAACAGAAAGTAGTTGTATACATAGTCTAGTATTCCATACTCACTATGAGTATGGAATACTAGACTATGTATACAACTGGCAATGTCAGCATACTAGTCTGGCTTTACTTTTTATGCCTCATGGTTAAACTTTTCTGCTGGGTGGATAAAGACAAGTTAAAGCAAGGCCTCTATAATAAAACATGTAATTCTTATATCTTCCAAGGTCAGGATTCACTTTGAAACCATGTACAGTGCTTTGTAGAACTGTTGTCAGTGTCAGCTGTCTGGATGAGTCACAGCCATTGCTTGACCAGTTTGTTCTCTTTGAAAGCCTGAGAGAATGTTTTCTGTTTAGGTGACTCTCCTTAGGCACATTATACATCATCAATCCCTTTCCTCTGTGGTCCCATAATCTCTTTGGACAGAAAATTGGGGAAACCACTGAGTTATAGGGTGTTGCAGTACAGGGTCTCTTATGTCCTGAGTCCTCACTAACCTTGAAGGGCTAGAGCCAAAATACTGGCTAACCTTGCAGCCCTTCTTTTTCTCTAATTTTTGGTCTGCAAACTTAGGTTCTTAACCCTCCAGAAGAGAAGCTTAGTGATGCTATTACTTTATAACATAGGTATTTGAGCTTATCATCACTCTAATTATTAAATGCCTTAGATTTAACATGGAACCAGCATGTTCCATCATCAATCGATATTCTAAACAACTGTTGATTTCTAATGTCTTAAATATGTTTTGCCTCATTTTTATACTTGACATAAGTTATGCAGTACATGTTTCTGTAACTTGTTCAAAACTTTGTGAGAATGGGCCAGCAAGATAGCTCAGTGGACTAAGGGCCTACACTAACCCTTCCCCTGGACACACTGAGCTAGCCACCAAGATTGGGTGTGGTGGCACACACCTATAACCCCAGTGCTGGGGAGGCTGAAAACAGAAGGATCACTACAAGTCTGAGCTGTGTAGTGAGACCCTCTACCAAAAACATTTTTAAAAAATATTGTGACATTTATCCATATTGTTAAATGTTAGAGTTTGTTCATTTTCAATAGCATATAAAATTTTAAGGGTCAGGGACATAGCTCAGCAGCATAAGCACCTGCCAGGCAAGTGCAAGGTCCTGAGTTCTATTCCTGGTACCACAAAAAATAAAAGTAAAATAAAACAAAACAAAATGTGTGGGGGCTGGGAGATAGCTCAGAAGAATAAGCACCTACCTGGCAAGTGTCCTGAGTTCAATCCTTGGTACAAAATAAAATAAATTCATTGTGTCAGTGTAGTTCATCTATTCTGTTGATGGGCATTTGGATAGTTTTCAGTTTGTGGCTATAGTTGAAGAGTGCTACTATAAACATTCTATTCATGTACTTTGATATAAGTATGCATGAATTTCCCAGAATATATCTAAGTTTTTAAATCTACAATCAGTGAAACTTTTAAGTGTACTTCAGCATTGACAATATATTTACCAGTATGCTGCTAGTGTATGTATCATTGTAATATGTTCAAATGAGAACTATAGTTACAGGAACTACAAGCTCCTTCATTCCTTAGTGTTCGTACTGGACTTTGGCTATATTCAAGGTTTTTTTTCTCCCAGAGTTCTTAAGTAGTCCTATTTGTGTTGTCTATAGATTATAGATATCTTCTAGTGAAGGTGAAAATTTTAAATTTTTAAATAAAAGCCTACCCAGTATGCCTACTAAGACCAAGCTGTTATGACCAGCTGGCCCAATAACAAAACACTTCTTTCTTTGTATAACCCCTGTCTTTACTGCCTTTGTATAACTTACAGCCTTGCAGTGTAACTTAAAATGTAACAAGACATTTCTTCCCCTATATAGCCCATGCTTAGTATAACTGGTGGCTTTATGGTGTAACCTGAAATGTAACCTTAGCAACCCAAAAAATGTCACCCCACCCTCCAATCATAATGCGCCAAATCTGCTTTTATACTACCCACTCGCTTTCCATTTAAAAGCTCCAAACCTGCTGAGCAGGGCTCTGACTCTGGAGAAATCCTAATTAGAAGCCCACTGGTGTAATAAACTGCTTCCTAAATTTTAATGCTGTTTTTCCCATATTTGGTCTGTTTTCTGTAACATTAGTGTTTTGTTTTACTTGCTTGTGTATCCTATCACCTGGCACAATATCTAAAGATGGTAGCTGGTTGGACAAAAGGTGGCAGCCATTATCATTATTAGTGACTAACAAAGCAAATTATCTTAGTTCCGTGAATTTTCCAGGTAGAGTAAAATCCATGTTTGAATCTGACATCTCAGTACAGAGGGTTAGGAATGGGAAGTACTTTCTTCCTGCAAGAAGTGCAGACCCGGGGGTCCAGTACTGAACAGAGGAATTGATGTGGCTTTACAGGCCCCTGGGAGATTTAAAGTGTTAACAGCAGTGACTCCAAGGCATAGTGTGGAGACCAGATATAAATAGCAGAACACAAGCGCAGTAATAAACCTCTGCCAAGCTACTGCTGGGAATGTTTATAAAAAGAAAAGCATTCCCTTTTCAGCTCTCACTGTCAACAACATCCCATCCTGAGGACACGGTCACCACAACTGAGAGTTGGGAATCAATTTGAGATCTAGCATCACTTAAACCATCAAAGGCACAAAAGGCAGGTAACCATTTTAACTTATTTGCCCTCAGACTACAGAAGTGGAGAAGAATTGTCAGGAACACCATGAACCAGAGGTCTTTTGGCACATAACTGCCTTTTAACAAGTATCTACTAAATGTTATATTTTAAACACTTTTTTTTGAAAGAGAAATTTAACACAGAAGTTACACTTTAGACTATACTTCGTAGCACTATATTTTAATAACTTTAAAGAAATCAGTTCTAAATGTAGGAACATAGGATCTACTTTATAAAAAAGAAAACTATTTCCCTTTCACTATGCTGTTCATTCCTATTTTCAGAATACAGAATTTGGGGACAGGTAAGATAAAATAAAAATTTCACTTCAGTTCTAATAATGTTAACTTTGTTAGTATGTAGAACAAACCAGAGGCAGGTTCATAATCCTTAGCTGAATTTGTTAATAGCTTTGGGACAGTTTTAGTTTTTATGTTACCCTACTGTTTATCCCTTTCAGTGTCACTAGTACTGGGATTAATATTGGAATTCAGTGGATGGACTTATGTAATCTTATCAGAAATGCTACCTACCCAGGTCTTTCTTATTTTCAGAAATTATGGAAAATTTAGGCTTCTCCTGAACATGAGCATACAGAGGAAGGAAGCCACCTATTGCTTTGTGCAATTATCAGTCTCTTAACTTCTTCCCTCCCGTCCAAATTGGTATGACTTATTTTGTAAGAAAGTAGAATAATGCAAGAAGTATGTGTACATGTTCTTAGAGAATTCTTAGCAGCCGAGATCTAGGGGAATATCTGAGGCTGTGGATTTTGGTTTCATTGTATTATTTCTGGGGATGGATAGGAAAGAGTGAGAGAAAACTGGGAAAACTATGTCTCCTAGTGACAGTAGTGGGAGATACATGTCTGAAGGAAAATGGAAATGGACAGATTTAACTTTGAGCAAAGCACTGAACTTCTTTTTCATCTCTAGTGTGAAGGTGTTACACCACTCATAAAAATATAATGGCTCTTGCAGCCACTAGGAATTTATCAGTAATCACTTTCTCACCACATCAGTGTCCATTCTTATCCAGAATGAATGTGTAGAGTTGTACTGCTCTTATTTCCCTAAACTTCTCTTTTAAAGTCTACTGAGTTGGAATTTATTCATTTTAATTTTAGAAGAGAAAAATGAAGTCAGGACATCTTGAAGTGGTCATCATGCTCCTGGCAGCCATGACTCTAATGAACATCTTCCAGGTAATGTTGGAAATGGGAAGTGTGTGGTGATTAGAACAGAAATTGTTGCTGTAGCATTGCCTGGGACATCTATACAGAAGTAAGAGAAAGTAGGATAGGTAGATGAATTTATTACAAATAGTGTGGGCTTTTTTCTTACATTTACCACATTAACTGTAGAAAGTTGAGAAGTTAAGGAGAGCAATAAAACTCATCCATAATCTCTTTACTCAAAGGGCAAGATTCTTAGGTGCTGGTATATTTAGCCTGGCTTTTATCTCTATGAATATATAATTTGCAAAATGTAAATTCATACTATAAACATACTATTTTTTACCTTGGCTTTTAATACTGTATTATATGTTTCTCCATGGCAATAAATGCTGTGTATTTTTATCCAAATAAGATAGTATTGCATTGGTTTCTATTAAATTGAACAGTGACTATTTTCTCACACTTAGTTTTATCTTTTTCTTTCTTTTCTTTTCTTTTTATTTTTTCTTTCATGGGACTTCGGTTCAAACTTATGACCTTGTACTTGCCAGGCAGGCACTTGTGCCACAGAGCTATCTTCCCAGCCCCACACTTAGTTTTTTCTTGGTAGAGATTTTGATTTTATTTCCAGTTGAATCAATAAACATTCAGTAACACATTTATGTGAAATATAAAGCAGATATCTCACTTTTTTTCTTCACTTCATAGCTGTCACATTGCTATTGAATATTTTTATACTAATTTTTAATGTTTTTGTTAAAGTATCTTAAATAATAAAAACTTGAGTTTTTTTTTTTTTTTTCCAGTACTAAGGATTGAAGCCAGGATGCACTTAGCTATGTCCTCAGCCCTTTTTACAATTTAATGTTGTTAGAGGAACTCACTAAGTTACCTAGGCTTGCCTCAAACTTGCCATCATCCTGTCTTAGCCTCTTGTAGGTGTGTACCACCATGCCTGGCTCCATGTTCTAAAATTTAATACTTTGATCCATTGTCTAGAGAATCTTTGTATAAGCTGTTGCCTATACTTTTTTGGTTTTTTAAATTATGCTATAACTCAGACACCATGAAAACTCAGTCTTAGGGCTGGGGAGATAGTTTGGTGACATAAGTGCCTGCCTGGCAAGTGCAGGGGACTGAGTTTGATTCCGAATACCACATGCTGGGCCAGCCCTGGAACACCAGGCATGGCGGCACATGCCTATAATCCCAGCACTAGGAGGCTGAGACAGGAGGACCACTATGAATCTGAGCTGTATAACAAGACCCTATTAAAAACTCTCTCTCTCTCTCTCTCTCTCTCCCTCCCTCCCTCCCTCCCTCCCTCTCTCTCTCTCTCTCTCTCTCTCTCTCTCTCTCTCTCTCGTTACCAGAATCAAACTCAACACCTTGCACTATGCCTCTGGGCTATGTCCACAGCCCCAAAACTCACAATCTTGTTGTTGGTTTCAGGACTGGGGTTTGAATTTATGGCCTTGCACTTTCCAGGCAGGCACTTGAAGTGTGTATTTCATTGGATAGCAATACATTCACTATATATGCAACTATCACAACATAATGAATATGTTATGTTTAATTATGTAGCTTTTTGTCTCTCTAAAATCTGTTCTTGCTAGAACAGGAAGGAGCTCTTGCTCCTTCCTTCCACTATTCACTGGCAGCCATTAGTCTACTTTCTTTCTCATGGATTTGCCTATTATGGACATCCCATTTATCTGAATGGAATCTCAAAATATACAATCTTTTGTGTCTGTTTTCTTTCATTTAGCATAAATATTTCAAGGCCTATACATGTAGTAGCCTATTTCACTATCTCATTCCTTTACTGCTAAATAGTAGCTGTATTTATTTATCCTTTTATCATGTGACAAACATTTGGATTTTCTCCATTTCATAGGTGCTATGAAGTTATGTTCAAGTTTTTATATGAACATATTCTCTTTGTGAAATTTTTTATAATCACACAATCTTTACTGACATACCTGAGGAATAATACAAGCATTGTTTGGTAGCATTTCATAGTATTTTATTTACATATGTAAGAAATACATATAAGTGAAAATGAATTTACAGGGGTTATGCTTTATGCTAATCATAGAATTATTCATTATTGTGAATATGTGTTTCAGCGCTCTCTCTCTCTCTCTCTTCGCCTTTCTTTTATGGCCAGCTCAACCCACTCTGGGGATGGGGCGGGTACAGTATGTGGTGCTGGGGATTGAGCTGCGGTCCCTGCGTTTTGCCTAAGCTTGCCTAAGCAGGTGCTTTAGACCACTGAACTATCTTGCCAGCCCTGTTTCAGTTCTCTTTCTTGTGCACCTAGAGTAGAATTGTTGAACCATATAGTAACTTATGTTTAACTTGCCAAGGTACTGCAAGTTGTTTGCCACACTGGCTACATGAGAAGATAGACCTTCTTGCAGTGTAATAGGTTTCTGCTTTCTCTGCATCCTTATGTTGTTTTCCTTTTCTGCTTTCATTGTAGCCATCCTAGGAAATGTGAAATAGTGTATTATTGTGATTTTAACTTGTACTTTCAATTTTCTTTTGCAACATAATTCTAATGTTTGTGTTACTACTTTTCTGTTATTTATTTAATAAATTTCTGTTCTTTAGAAATTGAAAACATACTTTAACACATGTGTAATAATTTTTTGGTAATTTGAATTTCATCAGTATAAGTTTTCATTTCTGTGGATAAATTACAGGGAGAAAATATGTCAGGTTATTCACCTAGCCTTTTATTTGTACCTATTCCTTAATATCCATTCAACTTGTCTGAATGGTGGCGATATTTGTGAGCTCTGAAATAGCTCAAAATATGCACTGTACAGAACACACAATCAGTTGTGGAGTGTCCAGCCAAAAAGGCTTCATGTCTAAAATCAGACAAGTGGAGACTAGTTAGAGACCTTGGAAAAACACAAGAACATACTGGCTCAACTCTGATATGATGTGAGGAATGTGGGAGGTGGCTTCAGGGCTTGATATCTTATGTTGAAGTCTTGAAGATAAGTCAAGCATCAGTGTCCAAGCTGAACTCTGGTACATTCTGTGCTGCAAAAGAAAGAGCATTTCTTGACTATGAGACAGCAGTGATTTGATCTCCTGAAGCTCAAATTCCCAAACTGGCCTACAAAACCAGGAGTCCAGAGTTCTCAGTAACTTTTCCAGCAGGATACCCTGTGGCTAATAATCAAGACAGTTTCTGATACTGTCCAGTTACCTCATTTGTAAAATAGTATCAGTAATTATTGGACTTTGGTAAGGATTTTTATAAATACAAAATTATTCTTTTAAAAAGTGATACATAAATGTCAGTGGTCGCATCAGTGGAAGCACTCCTATTCTTTAGAGTAGAACATTTTGCTTAGGAGAACAGGACTGAAACAGAGTGCTTGTTTCTATAGCCTTTAAGTCTCAATCTGTCTATATTTCAGTTTACTTATTTTTTTAAAAAAAGCGTAAAGTTAGGCATGCAGGACATGCCTGTAATCCCAACTGTCTGGAAAACTGACAAGAGGATTTGAGTTCTTCTGGACTACTTAGTGAGACCATTTCACAAGAGGTAACAAAAATAGGTGGGGCATAACTTAGTCTGAAGATCCTAGGTTCAACTGCCAGTATTGCCCAAAAAAAGGTAGAGGTGGGGTGACTAAAGGTAATACCTATTTCATAAAGCTTCTGTGAGGATTAAGTGAGGTAATTAATATGATGCACTCAGTGCTTGATATAGAGAATTCTGGAGCTGTTTTTTCAGCTTTAGAAATGGGATTGCAACACTAGAACTGAGGGTACCTGGGAAAGCTTCAATAATGAACAGATGCTTTTTAATAAGAACCAGGTAGTTTAGTTACTTGTAGTAGTTATAGGCAGTAAGTTTATCAGTTCAGTCTTAGACATTGTATGAGTCAGTGCTTACTATAGAAATAGGTTTAGTATAGGTATATAAATATATAAGAATTTACAAGATTGGCTTATAGTGACCATCTACGTGATTAGATATGGAAGAGTAAAAAAATTTGTCTATGCCCTGGAGGTCCAACCAATTGAAGGCCTGGAGTCTATTGTAGTGTCCTGTATGAGTCTGTGTCCAGAAGCTGAGGGGTCTGCAAAGCAGGCTGAAGCCAGGAGGTGACATCCAAGGTGAAGGTGAAGACCGGAGCTCCTCCAAAGAAACAAAAGCAAGGCTCTCCTTCTTTATTTCCCTTTTATACCATTCTGGAGACATCTTCTCTAGGGTGGGTCTTCTATACCTATTAAGCCAATTTAGTTGGGTATTTCTTACTCAAATTGATCTGTTGGTCTCTCAGTGTGATCCACTGTACCAGAGAGAAATGGCAGCAGGAATGAGGAGAAGATAAACAAGAAGATAGGAGCTGGATTAGGTGATAGTTCATCTACCTGGTTGGCAAAAGTCCCCCTAAGCAACAGTATGAACATGTATTTATACTTTTACAAAGTTAATAGCACATAACATAAGGCTGCCTAGTGACTAAGAGTTGACATTAACCAGTCAGGATGCTTATCTTAGGAACTAGGTAGCTTGACTATTTTAGGCACTGAGGCCTACTCCCTCTTACACACATCTGACCAATTACCAGCTACAATGGCTCCCAACATATCCTCTTTTTTGTTTTGTTGTGTGAGAGGTGGGTATTTCATAGAAGTTGGAGAAGCTGTGTTTGAAGAATTGACTATTTCATGCTTGATGCCAGTTCAAAGATTTTTGGTCCTTGAATTCAGCAGTGTAACCTTACATAATCAAATAGACTGCAATAGTAGTGAGTTATCAGTATAGCTGGTAATTGTCTGAAGTTATTAGGTTCTTGTGCCTTTTATAGCTTTACATATTAGTATGGCAGTACTCTTTACATCTCAGGGTTACATTTTTCTTCTTGATGTTTAAGGCCAATGTAAAGCAACACTTGTATAAATACAAATTTAATTTTTGATATCTGACAAGGTCAGTTAATCTTAGTGTTACCTTGAAATCATGCACTTTCTAGGTGACTCTCCAGAGGCACACCATACATCATTAATCACTTTCCTCTGTAGCCCTATAACCTCCTTGGTCAGAAAATCAGGGATTCAACTGAGTTATAGGATGTCACAGCAGAGGTTTTCTTATGACCTAAGTTCTCACAGACCTTGAAAGGCTAGGTCCAAAATATTGGCTATCCATTTAGCCCATCTGTCTTCTGAGTTTTGGTCTGCAAACTTTAGTTGTTAAATGTCCAGAAGAGAAGCCTAATGACATTCTCCTGTAATGGATGCAATAAGCTTCACATTACTATCAGTCTGAATATCAAACACCTTTAACATAAAATGGAACTATTATTTTCTAACAACTGTGTATATTCTAATGTTTAATTCCCTATAGAATGTTAAAAAGATAATAACATGTTTTCACACAGAAATTTAGAAGTCAAAACCATATACAACTTTGTAGCAAGACAATCATTGTGACATATTTAAATTTTCATTTTGATATAACACTTAGTCATCTCAAACACATAACACATTTTCATCTAATTAATTGTCCTTAAATGGGATATACATCACAAGTTTTTAATTAAAAGTAGAGGTTTAAATCTGAGACAAAGTTTCATCACAATAAGTAACATGTGCTTTACATTTTGGATGTCCCTGGAATCAAGAATAGACTTATATACTGTGAGTGTGACAGTAATGAATTACCATACACATGTGAAAAATCTTTGTTTCTTAATTAAGTTTCATACCAAAAGCATCTTTTAAGAGAAAACCTTATTGTACTTTTTTTTTCTGAAAAACTTTATCCTTTCACCAGTGACCAGATTATTGAGGGTGTTCCCTAAGAGACTACTGAGATTATTGGGAACTCCTTATTAATGAACAAAGCTGGCCACACCCCTATAATTCAGTTAGACTCCTCTCTAATAATTTCTCCCCACTCTAAGGAATTTTTGCTTAATTAGCTTAAACATTTTATTTATTTTTTTGTTTCAATTTTTTATTGTTTAAATTTAACAATGGTTATATTACATATTTTCATCATCAGATCAGTTTAGATTAATACATATAGGTATATAAGATTGATCAAACAATTAAACATTAACCTTTCTAAATCCACATTACTTTTTTTTTTTTCTTTTCCCCTTTCTTTTCTTTGAAAGTTGACATATTGCATATTGTCCTCACA
>PVJA010036929.1:0-20729 GCA_004027025.1 Myocastor coypus
ATTACAGGCGTGCGCCACCACGCCCGGCTTTGTTTTCTGATTTTTTGAGGGTCTTGCTATGCAGTTCAGGCTGGCCGTGAGCTATGTATCTTGGCAAGGTCGCGAATTCACAGCGATTCTCCTGCCTCAGCTTCTGGAGCACTGGGGTTAGAGGCAGTGCAGCACCACGCCCGGCTCTTACATAGCTCTTAGATCACTGCTGGGCTAGGCAGACCCCCGAGGACACGGCGCCCAGACTGCGTTGTTCCCGGCTGTGTACCAGCTCCCGCCGCTCACAGGGAACCCAGTAGGTGTTCAACACGAGTGTGAGCATGAAGTGAACGCTCAGGCACACGCATGCACTTGGCAGATGTACCTGCGGACCCACAAGGCCTCCACGCGTAGGCACCTTTAGACCCACCTCAGCACCGGATTCCACAGCCGCTGCTCACCGTGCCGTGCAGCTGGGACTGGCTGAAGCGCACCTGCCAGGAGCCTGGACGAGCAGCGCCCGGCCCGCAGCCAGCTGGGAAGGGGTGGGGTGGGCAAAGCTGCCCGGGCACGGCCCTTGTGAGGAGTACAGAGGACAAGGTCACCAGGTCCCCACAGATAGACTCTGGCCTCACCCTTAGTCCAGGAAGCGCTTGGGCAGGGCCGCCCCCGGGACCGCGCTCGCTCTCGCTCACGCTCATACTCACTAGCTTGCCCAGGCCCAGGGGCAGTGGGGCTCTGCAGAGAACCCCACCCACCCTGCAGTCCGCCTGGGCCTTCTGGGAGACTGCGCCCCACGCCCCCTGGTGGCCAGCCCGGGATCGCATGCCACCCCCAACTGCAGCTAGTCCCCAATGATGCTGGACCCCAGGTACTGTCCTTCGCTCAACAATGAGCATTTATTGAGCACCCACTGTCTACTGGAACTCCGGGACTCCTCCTCAGCCCCAGAGCCCCGCTGCTACTCTGGCAGGGACCCAGCCTCGGCCGAAGTCTCCTGCAGGAGGTTGTCCAGGAAGCAGGGGGACCCCGTCAGCCCCTGCACACTGCCCTGCTACCACCCTGTGGTCGGGACACATCAGAGGCAGGCGGTGCCCTCGGCAGGGACAGGCCAGCAACGTCCAGTCAGGTTTTCATAAATAGTCCTCGCTGTGCGCCAGCTTCCTGAGCTCTGGGGGGAGGGGCATGGTGACCCCGCGGGTGAGCTCTTCTCATGCAAGCTCAGGCTCTAGCTCTGAAAGGGGAGATGAGTGAGGGTGGGATGAGCCCAGCCGGCAGGGGCCTAGGTCCTGTCTCTTTCAGAGGAGGCGGGGCCAGATCTCCGCCAGTCAGGGCCCCAGGCCCAGTGAGGAGCTGCTGGGATCCAGTCAAGGCCAGCAGTCGGTCTTAGGACCCGCTGTCCCTAGCCCTCCACAGGGCCCATTCTCACCAGCCTCAGCCTCGTCCCCCTTGGCATCTGGCTCCTGCCACCAGTCTGCATACAGCCCTTCCTCATAGTCTCCAAGCCCCTCAAACTCCGCATCCGATGGGGGCTGCTGGGGCTCTGGGGGTGGCTCTGCCTCCTGCAGCTCCATCTAGAGAACCCGGGTCAGAGTGAAACTGTCACTGTAGGCCCAAGCCCAGCCAGGCTCCCCAGATCCAGGGCAACCCTGTTCCATCTCAGACCCCAAAGTGGCCTAACGAGGGAGTCTGGCCCTGTGACCCTCAGGGCCTGTGGTCCTCATCCCTCCCGCCCTGGCCACAGCCACCCTACACTGCCTGGCCTGGACAACTCCAGCTACGTCCCCCAGAGCCAGGCGTGGGCCCCAGAACCCTTGCTGATGATCCTACTCCAGGGGCACCTTCCTTCCCAAGAGACCCAGGGATGGGGACCTCCATCCTCCAACTTGCCCCAGCCCCACACCTGAGGTCTGTCAGACAGTAGGCAGCAAGCGACAAGGTGACAGGGTCAAGACTCCCAGGCTCCGGCTTCAGGCTGCCCCTACAAATGCTCCACGATCTTTTCTTTCTCCAGTGCTGGGAACCCAGGGCCTCTCTGCCAACCTGAGCTACATTCCCAGGCCTTCTTTATTGTCCAAGACAGGGCCTCAAAGAGTTGCTGAGTGATCCAGGCTGGGCCTCAACCTGAATCTTCCCAAGCCTGGATTTTCCTGCCTCAGCCTCCCCTGCCAGTACTGGGATGACAGGCATGCGCCACTACGCACCACCCACCAGGTGTTCTTGGTCTCTCTTACCTTGCACCTGCACAAACCCAGCAGGGCACTGTTGCCCTTGGGGTGGCTAGAGAAGGGGGAGTTTCCCTAAGACTGGCCTGAGGCTACCAAGGAGCCAATCAGATGAGACAGAATCCTAGCGGGCAGCCACTGCACACCACCCCTCACTCACTGGCTTAGCCCGCCTCAGGTGCCTCAGGAAGCATCTGTACCCAGGAGGGAGGGTTGGGGCAGGTGGCTCCCATGGCCTGGGTCCTGACACTTGGGGGCGGGGGGGGGGGGGGGGGGGGGGGGGGGGGGGGGGGGGGGGGGGGGGGGGGGCGGCTGGGACAGAAGCCCAGGCTCCTGATGCCAAGTCCAGAGAAAGCTGAAACAGGAGGGCTCAGAACCAGGACCTAGGGACCCTTCCTTTGGGGAGAGACGCACTGTGTGAGCCAGGCCAGGGGCAGTGCAGGAGGGCTCTGGGGACCCCAGGGTGAACAGAGACGGGCAGGTCTGTGACCCCCATGGCTGGGCTGGGGCCCAGCTGCTGACCTCGTCATCAGCCTGCAGGTGTGCCTGTGCATAATCCAGCAGCTGCCGCAGCTCAGCTGTCTGATTGTGGTACAGCCAGGCCTCCTGGGGGAGACACCATGGGTGAGCAGGGGACCACAGAGCAACCGCAGCTTTGAGCTGATCCGAAGGAACCACTGGGAGCTCTGCGCTGGGAAGGATTCCAGAGTTCCAGGCTCCAGGAGACAAAAGTGTCAGAATCCATCAGCAGTGTCTCCTGCCCACAAAGGTAGTGGCTCTGTTTCCTCGTGCCATGTGCCAGGGACGCTTGCAGGAGGCTCGGCCACACCCCCACGCCACACAACTTCAGCGCTGGCCCCTCAACCCAGGCTCGAATGTGACCGGAGCGTCTCCTTTCTTGGAAGCCCCAAAGCATCACCCACCTCCCGGGGCAGGAAGTCCTGATCCTCCAGGCCCCAGCGCGCACGGTGGAAGCGGTAGTACACCAGGTTCTGCTGCATGACACTGTCCCCGGGGTCAAAGAGCATGTAGCTGGCAGCACTGCGGGCGGCCTGGTGCACGTCGTTCACTATGGGCAGTGGGACCGTGAGAGTCACCTCTTGGAGCTCCTGAGGAAGTACCCACTCCCTGCCCTCGTACGTCCCTGTGCCCCACTGCAACAGCAGGCACCCCCGCGGCTCACAGAGACAGTTGGTGCCGGCCAGTGCGGTGGAAGGAGGATGGCACTGAAGGACCAGGGTCTCTCCAGGATCCTGCCACACACCAGCAAGGCCCTCCTGCCCCAGCCTCTGCACCCTGCTGCCAGAGCCCTGGCAGTCCCTCCTGCCCTGCTGTTCTGCAGCCACAATATTTGTCCTCTACCAGCCTCAGTTTCCCTATCTGTAAAGTGGGTGGAGCCGGGCGTGGTGGCGCACACCTGTAATCCCAGCACTTGGGAGGCTGAGGCAGGAGGATCGGTGGGAGTTTGAGACCAGCCTGGGCTACAAAAGTGAGCTCAAGGCCAGCCTGAACTGCATAGCTAAACCCTGTCTCAAAAAGACCAAAAAATAAATAAATAACAAACAAAAAAAAAAGTGGGTGGGGTGTGTGAGGAGGGGATCAAGTGCAGTCAGGGCTCTGGAAGCAGCCAACGCTTAGTTGTCAGCAAAAGGCCTCTAAGTGCTTCCCTGTCCCCCCAAAGCTTAGCCTGCCCATCTGTGGGGCAGCACCCCAACTCTGGGAGGCCCCGTGCTGTCCTCTCTATCCCACTGCTCACACTTGTAGTAGGCGAACTGGAGGTAGTGGTACATGGTGGCCACGAACTTGTCCACGAAGTAGCCGCCCACGTTGGGGGTCAGGTCGGCCTCACAGTCCACCTTGCACTGCAGCGACTCTGCAAAGAGATCTGGAGGGCAGGAAGGGGGCTGGGGGCGCCACAGGACAAAGCGGCTCCAGGTCCGGTTTGTGCACCAGCCTCTCAGCCCAGGGGGTACCCGGGGCCATCAGGAGAAGCAGTGTCGGTGACGTGCTTGGCACACTGAGACCCCAGCTCAACCACACCCCAAGTGGGGGCATTTGGGGAGAAGCCCAAGTTTGGGCAGGACCTCATCCTGATAAGGCAAGGACGACAGCCCAAAGGTTGGAGATCCGGGGATTAGGTAGTGGGGTTTCTCACCCCAAGGGCATCTGCTTGGCATCTTCCCAGCCCCCTCTGGTTTACCCTGCACCCAACACCTGTGAGCTCTGGCTCCTGTCTACCCCGCCTGCTTGCAGCTGCTCCGTGCCTGTACTCCGGTGTTTCTGGCCCGCGGTAGGCGGTACCTGCTATGGCCGGGTAGAAGTCTTTGAATTCCACCTGCTCCTGGGCCCCCTCGCATCCCGCCAGGCATCGAGCGAAGACGGCCAGATACTCGGCCAGGGCGCGTTCCATGTCCTCGACGCTGCTGCGGAAATCGCCACTGTTGTAGAGCTTCACGGCGCGGAGGAACACGGCCTGGGGGTCGGGGACATAGAGATCAGGGGAACCTCAACACCTCTGCTCCTCCACAACTTGGGGCTGGGGGCAGGGATGCAGTTCCGGGCGTTCTGCTCCGCACCTCGTAGGGCTGGGCCTCCAGGTCGGTGAGCGACTCATCGGGGACGTCCACCATGCTCCGGTAGTAGCCCAGATATTTGGCGGTCAGCTCGTGTTTCGGGTTCTTCTGTAGGAAGGTGTATGCCGCGGCCACCGCCTTCTCCAGCCGGTCGTCCTAGGGTGCACAGCGAAGAGCGCGCCGTCGGGGGGCGCAGCGCGCACCCCGGACGCCCGTCCCGCGCGCCCTCCCGGCGGCGCTCACCTTGAAGAGCGCATAGTGCAGGTACAGGTAGGGCCGGCGGCTCTGGAAGTCGCGCAGCAGCTGGCGCGGCGGGTAGGGCACGCGGAAGGCCGGCAGCTCGCTCTGGCAGCGGCGCAAGCAGGCGGCGCGCCGCAGGACGGCGCCGAAGAGGCGCAGCTCTCGCGCCCAGGCCTCGTCGCCGTCGGGCTCTCCGGGGCCGCCGGGGCCGCCGGGGTCGCCGCAGCGCGCGTGGCAGAAGGCCTCGCTGTCGCGCAGCAGCCGGTGCAGCCGCAGCGCCGCCTCCAGCCCCTGCGCGCTCTCGCGCCACGCGCCCTGCTCGTAGAGCTCGAGCGCGCGGCCGTAGGCGGGGGCGAGCGGCGCCAGCGCGGCGGGCGGGAAGCCGCGGAAGCTGTACTGCTCGTACTGCGCACGCGCGGCCCGCGGGGCCCGCAGCAGCCCGAGCAGCGCGAGCAGCCAGGGCAGGCGGCCGGGCAGCGCGCGCGCCCCGCCCGCCATGGCCGCGCCCCGGGCCGCGCCCGCGCCCGGTACCTTGCCCTCTGCCCCCGGCTGCGCCCCGCGTCTGGGGGCCGCCGCCCCGAGTCCTAGCGCCAGGCTCCCGTGGGGGTCGCACCCCACAGAGGCTCCCTGAGCGTCCCGACGCCCAGTGGCGTGGGGCTCCCGGCAGATGGAGAGCGCGCGGGGCTCGCTGCGCGTCCGTGCGAAAGTTCGCCAAGTTACTCCCCCCGGCCAGCAACCCCTACGACAGGGTAGCCGAGGGAGGCGGGCCCAGGACCCGGGACACCGGGGCTGTGCCCCCGCCCCGCCCTGACTCCCAACGCGCCCCACGGGGCGCAGCCCTCACGATTCCCTGCACACACGAGTCCTAGCACCCACGATCCTCAGGATCCACGATCCCCGCAACCACCTCCCAACGTCCGGGTCTGCCAGGTGGGCGTGGAGACGCGGCCTGGCCTCACCCTCAGGGGACCTGGACTTGGGGGTCCGCGGAAGCCACCAAAGCCCCCGCCCGGCTCTAGGACCCGGAGGCTCCGGAAAAGGGCGTCGAGCAAAGTTTTTTTGGAGTTCACTCGGCTTCTCATCTTTCCCTCCCCGCCTCCCGCCCAGCCTCCGCCTCTGGGCCGAGGAACACGGGGGACCCCGGAGGCGGGGCTCCTGCGGCGCATTCCTGGGACCCAGCCCGGCCTCCTGTCTTGCTCCTCTCCCGCCCGGCCAGCTCAGTGTCCCCAGCCCCCCTTCCACGTGGACTGGCCAGGGTGGAGGTGGGGGACAGGAAGGGGGGGAGTCAGCCCCGGGAAGCGGGGGCCGACGCCTCGGCCTCTGCTCTGCCCGCGTCCCGACCGGCACCATGCTCCGCACGGGCTTCCCCAGCCGATGGCCGCTGCTGCAGGCCCTGCTGGCGCTGCAGGCCATGGGGAGGGCGCTGGGCCGCGCCAGCCTGACCGGGGGCCCCCTGGAAGACGTGGTGATCGAGCGGTACCACATCCCCAGGGCTTGTCCCCGCGAGGTGCAGATGGGGGACTATGTGCGCTACCACTACAATGGCACTTTCGAGGATGGCAAGAAATTTGACTCCAGGTAATGGGGCGCCCTGGACCCCGACTCCTCTGGTTTTCCTTTAGTGCCCCTCCTCCATTGAGTTGTACTGGAAATTAAACCCGGGGCCGGGCCGGTGAGCGCCGTTCCTGACTCTTCTGTTGCTAGATCACTACGTGCCCAGGCTATGGTCAGACTGGCAATCCTGCCTCAGCCTCCCAGAGTACTGGGATCACCAGCGTGCACCGCCACACCCAGCGTGTTGTTCCTCTTAAACTCTGTTCCTGTATTCATTCTGTGACACCCTATCCACAAGCAGCATGGGGGGGGGCATCCCAGACCCCAGTCTCCACAAAGAGACCCTCACCCCTACTCCAAAGTCCCAGGCTCTCTCCTGCAGCGTTTGATGGTTCACTGAACCGCTCCACCCCACCGCCCTTATTCGGAGGTCAAGGCAGCCAGGGCTCCTTCGGGCCTGGCCCCATCCTGTCCCTGTGGTTACTGCTGTTTATGGAGAGAGAGGGTGGCAAGCCGCTGGTCAGATGCCAGAGAGGGCAGAATGGCGTGAGGTGGGCAGAGCTCTGTGGCTGCACTGCCCACTGGTGTCCTCATGCCACACGGTCAGATGGACACACAAGCTACCTCTAAGATGCTTCCCTCCTCCCTTTGGGCCACGGCAGACCCCGCCTCCTCCATTCCAGCTCTACCCGGGCTTGCACCTCCGCCCATCCTGCTAGCCTTGGTCTTCGTCTGCCTCGGTCTCGGTGGTCCGAGGGGACCAGGCGGAGCTATGCGGCGGCCAGGTAGACTTTCCCGTGGGAATCCTGCTGCGCCACAGTGCCAGCCCCTGGAGACCCTGCCAACACCCACAGTGTAGCCCTGGAAAATGAAGTTTCAGCCAGGCCAGGACAGCACTGACATAAACTAGCTGGGAACCCAGCAAGGAGCCCTCCATGGTGGAGTGGGCTAGGGTCGGGGTTGAGGTGGCTTCTCTGTGGGGGTCCCTGAGAGCCCAACTGGGGCCCAGCTTGTAAGAGTTGGCCTTCAGCTTTCCTTCAGCTTTCTTTTTCTCCTCTCTCTCTCTCTCTCTCTCTCTTAAATCTACTAACTGCTAAGTTAAGTTGCCGCTGGGATTATAGGCAGGCACTATCACCCCTAGCAGAAAACTCCCACCACCTCTGTGCTTTGGATTTTTCCATTTGTTTGCTCTCGAGCAAGGGTCTCCCTCCAGAGCCCAGGCTGGCTGTGAACTTTCCACCCTCCCGCTTCAGCCTGCTGGGCACTGGAAGTCATCATGCACCTGGCTTGGGGTCCCCTGTGAGCAAATAAAAGCCTGCCTCCTCCCTCTACTTCAAGTATACAGCTGAAAGTGGGCAAAGGCGGGGCCATTAGTAAAGGCCTTTTCGGTGAAGATTGATGCTGATCCCGTGCCCACCTCTGGCCTGCTCTGCTTTCTCCTCTTTCCTGGGGCCTGGGCCCAAATGTGGGCTTTGGAGCTCATGGGCTGCGTGGGAGCCATGGGAGCTTGGGTAATGCCAGTTTCAGGTCTCTTGGTGCCCACTATAAGGCTTCACTCAGGTAACAAATGTGAGCCAGGCATGGTGCTGTGCCAACTGGGAGCTTGAGGCAGGCAGATGTCAAGTTTGAGCCCAGCCTAAAAAAAGGGGGGGTGCTGGCAGGATGGGTCAGTGGTCTAAAGTGGCTGCTTAGGAAAGCTTGGGTGGCTGCAGGGACCGAGGTTCGATCCCCGGCACCACATGGTGTGCCAGCCCTGCCCTCAGGGCAGGCTGAGTGGGCCATAAAAATAAATAAAAAAACAAAAGTTCTGAAACAAGAAAAAAAATTTAAAAATAGACCAAAACTGAAGTAGTAGGGTGGGGAGATAGCTCAGGGACAC
Source organism: Myocastor coypus (assembly GCA_004027025.1). Classification (NCBI taxonomy): domain Eukaryota; kingdom Metazoa; phylum Chordata; class Mammalia; order Rodentia; family Myocastoridae; genus Myocastor; species Myocastor coypus. Next base: position 8,442 of record PVJA010036929.1, read on the forward strand.
AAGTGCCTGCCTGACAAGTGCAAGGTCCTGAGTTCGATCCCCTCTTCTGCAAAAAAAAAAAAAAAAAAAAAAGACTGGGGCTGCAGCTATGAGCATTTTTTTTCTTGTATTTTAGGGGAGAGTCTACAGGGTGTTCAGGGTCTCACTGCCACATCAGACTTGTAGTGATCCACCTGTTTATAGCCTCCCAAGAGCTAGGATTACAGGAGCAGTCCAATGCCCACTCTAATAACATTTTTTTAAATGCCAAGCATTGAATCAGGCCTATAGTAAACCCTCATTGGCCTCCGTGCCTTTTGGTGACTGGAAGTAATGGCCACCTGTCCACCCCACCTGCAGCCCAGCAAGGCCCAAGCTTCCTGCGGTGTCTGGAGGTGTGGGGGAAGCTGGGTGGCCACCGGATTTCAGGAAGTGCAGTGTGCGCATGCGCAGTGAGACCGCCGCCAAGGGGGGAACCTCCCCTGTGTGCTCCTGAGCCCTGGGGTTCCCTCACCTTACCTCGACCCCTCGTTCTCCAGCTACGACCGCAGCAGCCTGGTGGCCATTGTGGTGGGCGTGGGGCGGCTGATCACCGGCATGGACCGTGGGCTCCTGGGCATGTGCGTGAACGAGCGGCGGCGCCTTGTGGTGCCCCCGCACCTGGCCTACGGCAGCATCGGCGTGGGTGAGAGGCGCGAGCGTGGGGTGGGGGGAGGCAGGGGTCCCGAGCAGTCCGGCTGCGAGGGTGTGGGGGAGCTGGGAGCGGGACATACTAGACCTCTGACCCCACCTGCAGCGGGGCTCATCCCCCCCGACGCCACCCTCTACTTCGACGTGGTGCTGGTGGACGTGTGGAACCAAGCAGACACGGTCCAGGTGAGCATCCTGCTGCGGCCGCCGCTCTGCCCGCGCATGGTGCAGGACGGGGACTTCGTGCGCTATCACTACAATGGCACCCTGCTGAACGGTGTGCCTTTCGACAGCAGGTAGGGTCTGGAGGGCCAGGGTGGGAGGGGCCGGGTGGAGGGAGGGCCGCCCAGCACCGAGCCTCTGTCTTTGCAGCTACAGTCGGGGCGGCACCTACGACACCTACGTGGGCTCCGGCTGGCTGATCAAGGGCATGGACCAGGGCCTGCAGGGCATGTGTCCGGGGGAGAGGAGGAGGGTAACCATCCCTCCGTTCCTGGCCTATGGAGAGAAGGGCTATGGTAAGGGCGGGTGGGACGTGGGAGATTTAAGAAGAGGGGCACTGTCACTCAGGCTGGGACAAAAGGGGCTTCGGGCCAAGGAGGCAGGCAGGTAGGAGTGAAACAGTCCTTGGCGATGGCCTCCAAGAGAAAGGCAGCTTTATTCTGACTCAGACACAGGCCCTGGGCGCCTGTTGGAGGCTGGGCACCCACTGTGACCTGTAGATGGCGCCAAAACGAGGACCGAGGAGAGCGAAACGCCTACGCTGGACGCCCGCTGGGGCCCTCCTTAGCTAGTTCGCTCCTTGCCTGTTCCATCCAAGCTCTTTCCCCTCCCCAGGGACTGTGATCCCCCCGCAGGCTTCCCTGGTCTTCCACGTCCTACTGGTGGATGTCCACAACCCCAAGGACACGGCCCAGGTGGACACGCTGGCTGTGCCGGCCGACTGTGTGCGCAAGGCGGCCTCGGGGGACTTCATGCGGTACCACTACAACGGCTCCCTGATGGACGGCACACCCTTCGACTCCAGGTCGGGAGGGTCTCAGGAGGGCGGGGCCTGTCCCCCTGAGCTTCTGGAAGGGGAGGAGCTCCATTGAACCCTCGCGGCCTTCGCATTCTGTCGCAGCTACTCTCGCAACCACACCTACGACACCTATATCGGGCAGGGGTACATCATCCCCGGCATGGACCAAGGCCTGCAGGGTGCGTGCATGGGCGAGCGCCGCAGGATCACTGTGCCCCCGCACCTGGCCTACGGGGAGAATGGCACCGGTAGGCCACAGCTTGTTCCCGGACTTCTCCAGGGCACTCTCCACCCACCAGCCTGCCCATGGGGACCAGCTGGAGTGGTTTTTGGACAAACAGATCTTGCAGCCCCAGGAGCAGAGAGGCCTGAGTTTCTTCCTGTAAAATTGATTTTTTTTTTTTTTTTTGGTGGGATCAGGGTTCGAACTCACGACCTTGCACTTGCCCAGCAGGCACTTGTGCCTCGGAGCTATCTCCCCAGCCCCTCTTCCTGTAAAATTGAGACGGGGTTTCCCTTTGCATTCCAGGCTGACCTTGAACTCATTTTACAGCCCAAGCTGGCCTTGACATCACTGTCTAGCCCAGGCTGGTCTCCAGTTGTGGCGATCCTCCTGACTCAGCCTCCTAAGTGCTGGGATTGCAGGCTTGTAGGTCTGGGTTTTAGACCCACCTGGTCAGCGGGCTCAGTCCTCAGGGTTCGCAAGATGCCACCAGCTGAAGGGCACTGGAAGCAGCCTGTCCTTGCTCAGTCCCCGGGTGAGAGTAGAAAGAGGTTGGGTCTCTGCCCCCTGCTGGTGGCTGACCCCGCCCCGCCCTGCCTCAGGAAGCAAGATCCCGGGCTCGGCAGTGCTTGTGTTTCACGTGCTGGTGGTTGACTTCCACAACCCTGCGGACTCCGTGGGAATCGAGACCCTGTCCCGGCCCGCGGAGCCCTGCAACGAGACCTCCAAGCTTGGGGACTTCGTCCGCTACCACTACAACTGCTCTCTGATGGACGGCACCAGGCTATTCTCCTCGTGGGTCGGGGTCCCACTTAGCGCCCCGTTCCAGCTCTGCTCTCCCTGCTCGCAGTCCCTGTCAGTCCCTCCCCAGTGGGAGGCATGAGATCCAGTCCTCTGCAGGGAAGGGAAGAGGTGGTACAGGAGGGGACAGAAGCCCTGCAGGCCATGCGGGGACGTGGGCAGGGTGGCAATTCTGCTCCCACGCATCGGCAGGGTGCCGGGAGGATGGTTCTGGAACTGCAGGTGTGCTCTGGGCCGGAACTGACCCTGGCACCTGCTCTCCACCAGCCATGACTATGGGCCCCCCCAGGAGGCCACGCTGGGCGCCAGCAAGGTGATCGAGGGGCTGGACAGGGGACTGCAGGGCATGTGTGTGGGTGAGCGGCGGCGGCTGGTGGTGCCCCCCCACCTGGCGCACGGGGAGAGCGGAGGTGAGAGGCTCAGGCCGGGGGCTGCGCGGTTCGCTCCTTTTTGCCCTGACTGCGGGGTGGGGTGGGACAAGGGAGTAGGATCTTGAGAACCCCGCATGGCTGTGTAAACACGCCACGTCGCAGGAGGGAAACAGACCCGCAGGGAAGCTGGGCTGAGGAGGCCTGACGGGATGCTTCCCTGCCCCCAGCGCGCGGGGTGCCTGGCAGTGCGGTGCTGCTGTTCGAGGTGGAGCTGGTGTCCCGGGAGGACGGACTGCCTGATGGCTACCTGTTTGTGTGGCACAGCGACCCTCCCTCCACTCTGTTTGAAGACATGGACCTCAACAAGGACGGAGAGGTCCCCTCGGAGGAGGTGAGTCGGGAACTCAGCCACCGCCAGCCCAGGCAACTAGCGCGTGGGGGCTGAACGCATCACAGTGCCCACTGCGCCTGTCGCACATCCACCTAGCCCGCTGGTGTTGCCTGCACTCAGCTGTCTTTCCCACCCGCTGCCACGCCTCACGAGGCCACGCCCCCACTAGGCCACGCCCGCGGCCACCCCCTCCCCATCCTTTCCATGATCTTCCGGACCACGCAGTCGGCTCACCCATCCCGCATCCCTCCCTAGGCCACTGCCCCATACCCCTTCCTCCCTCTCTTCACATTGGGAAGTGCTCCAACTTCCACGGCCTCCCCCAGGGACCCCTCACGCCCCTCGGTGGCTCCCCCAGCCCTCACCCCGCCTTTCTCTGCAGTTCTCCATGTTCATCAAAGCTCAGGTGCAGGAGGGCAAGGGCCGCCTGCTGCCTGGGCAGGATCCTGAAAAAACCATCGGGGACATGTTCCGGAACCAGGATCGCGACCAGGACGGCAAGATCACGGCCGCGGAACTCAAGCTGAAGTCGGAGGAGGACCAGGAGCGCGTCCACGAGGAGCTCTGAGGCCGGATCCCGTGAAGACAGTGGCAGCAGGACTGTCCTGCCACAGCGCCCTCTGTTGGGGGACCTGGAGCCATGGGAGGGGTCATGATGCGAGCAGGCAGGGCCCCAGCCCTAAGGCGCAGGGTCACAGCCCGTGGGCTTGCGGCGTGGGCTGGCCCTTTTGCCGGTCTCTAGGGTCTTGGCAGGATGCAGCCCGGCTTATTCCGTCACACTGGACCCGCTGCACCGCAGCGCCCTGGGCCTGGCTCCTGGGAAGGGGCTGCTGGGCTCCACCTGCCCCTTGCCCAGCTTCCCTTTCTCGAAGGGCACGGGTCACGCCGGGCTCTGCACCCCTCATCCTACCCTCTCAGAGACTCCCATCTGTGGGAACCCAGAAACGTCCTCTGCATGACCGTGAGGCCAGGAGAGAAATCTCCCCCAGCTCTGCACTTGAGGCCTAATGTGTTCATTCCCTTCCCCGTAAAAAATAAAAGGTTCACCCACAGGTCTCAGGAGGCGGTCTCTGGAGAGCAGGGGGTCAGACCCCGGCCTATTTGGCCTTTTAGGTTGAGATAGGATCTTTTTATTTTTTTTTCCAGAACTGGGACTGGAACGCAGTACCTTGCACTGGCCAGGCAGCCACTTGTGACCCTGAGCTATCTCCCCTGCCCCTGAGATAGGGTCTTACTAAATTTGCCTAGCCTGGTGTAGTGGCACACACCTATAATCCCAGCACTCAAGAGGCTGGGGCAAGTGGATCCTTGCAAGTTTGAGACCAGCCTGGGCTACACAGTGAGTTCAAGGCCAGCCTGAACTGCCTAGCAAGACCCTGCTTCAAAAAGACCAATCAAGCCGGGCGTGGTGGCACACGCCTGTAATCCCAGCACTCAGGAGGCTGAGGCAGGAGGATCGGTGCGAGTTCGAGACCAGCCTGGGCTACAAAACTGAGCTCAAGGCCAGCCTCAACTGCATAGCGAGACCCTGTCTCAAAAAGGCAAAAAAAAAAAAGACCAATCAATCAATCAATCCATCGCCTGCCTCAGGCTCCCAGAGTGCTGGGATAGGTGTGCGCCACATGCCCAGCTTGGGGAGGGAAGACTTTTTCACCCACAGGTTAGGACAGAAAGAGGAGACAAACCAGGCTGGTGCCACCACCTCACTCCAGAGAGAGCCCTGCATGGCCCACAAGCCCAGGCTGCTGAGGGTGGTGTCCAGCAGATGGGGTCACAGACTGCCCTGTCCCCTCGCTGCCCCAGCTGGACAAGAGAGACAGCTAGACCCCCACGGTGTGGAGGGCTGGAGGACTGCACGAGCCTCGCAGCGCTTAGTCTCTGGGCTGCCACCAGCCTGCTGTTTCTAGCCACCAGATGTCAACAGCTCTTCTCCGTCTGTCAGAGGACAGAGAGCTGGGCTCAGATCCTGTGTGCTTGGGCCACCTGCCTGGACTCTGCCACCACCATGGGTAAGACCCGGTCTCCCAAGGACAGGCTGGGACAGTTCTGAGAGCCGAGTCGCCCATGCACCTCTGTCCCAGCTCTATGCTGCAGTCTGGTCTGGGTGTACCATCTTGAGGGCCAGGGGGCAAGACTTGGTCCCTGGTGTGTGGCTGCTGAGGGGGGACCCCGAGGAGAGCTCGGGTCACTTGGAGCCTTGAGATCATGGGGCCTGGTCTCTTACATCTAGCAGCTGTGAGGTGACCAGATTCCTCAGCCAGGCAGAACCACCACCAAAACTAAACCAGAATAAACCTTTTCATTTGATACAAGGTCTCATTATGCAGCTCAGAGTTCAGTGACCCTCCTGTCTCAGCCTCACCAGCACTAGGATTACTGGGATTATGGGGCAGGTTTCTAGGCCTGGCCTGGCATGCGGTACCAGGGAACCCGGGGATGAAACTAAGGTCTTGGCGCTTGCCAGGTAGGCACTCAGACGGCTGAGCTCTCTCTCCCCAGCCCCCTTTCTCTCCTTTTAAATTATTTCAGATCCTGGGGCCTGGCAGGATGGTTCAGTGGTCTAAAGTGCCTGCTTAGGAAAGCTTAGGCGGCTGCAGGGACCACGGTTCGATCCCCAGCACCACATGCTGCACCAGCCCTGCCCTCAGGGCAGGCTGAGCTGGCCATAAAAATAAATAAGTAAACAAACAAAAATTCTGAAACAAGAAAAAAAAAATAAAAAATTCTTTAAAAATAAATAAATAGGGGCTGGGGAGATAGCTCCAAGGCGCAAGTGCCTGCTGGGCAAGAGCAAGGTCGTGAGTTCGAACGCTGGTCCCACAAAAACAAAACAAAAAACACACACACACACACAAAAATAAAAATAAAAAATTTCAGATCCTATGTCACAGTAGTAGAAAGGCACTTAAGACTTTTTACTATGGTTGGGCATGGTGGCACATGCCTGTAATCCCCACACTTGGAAGGCTGAGGCAGGAGGATTACTGTGAGCTTGAGACCAGCCTGGGCTACACAGTGAACTCAAGGCCAGCAGCAGGTTGTTGGTTTGTTTTTTGTGGAACTGGGGCATGACAGTACTTTTCTATTTGCATCTGCTTTAAGCTACTGTTAGTCGGAGACATAGCTTTTTTGCTTGGGTACTGGGAATAGAACTCAGAGCCTCACACTTGCAGGCAGGCTGTAATACAGCTTGTCAGGGCCCCTTTCGTCTTGGCCTAAGAAGTCTAAATTTACAATCCTAAAACCATGTTATTGGAATTCCACCAAGTTAATTCCAATCTACCACTCCCAGCACAACCCACGGGAACAACAAAGACACTGCAGTTACTGGGGAGCCCAGGGCCCCCAAGTCCAGCCATGAAGATGGCTTTCCAGAATCAAGAGAGTGACCCAGGGCTGCTCTCGGGTTTTAGTCATTGGAGAAGGGGGAGTGGCTTGTGAAAGGGAATTGTGGGAAGAAGGTGAGCACTGAAAGGAATTGTGGGAAGGTGAGCACTGTGAGCTGGGCTAGGTAGGCCTGCATTCACCTCCGCCATATTGAGAGATATGCGAAAGAAGTAATCTGCCTTATGCTATTGTGATAATATCTAATATTTCGGGGGTCTGGCACTTCAGCTCTGATGTATAATCTTTCAAGCCCCAGGAAGTCACAGCCTCTATCTCGAGGCTCGATCCCAGCTGACACCGTGGAGCCTTGGCTCTTCATCCTGTTATCAGGGAAACACATGTGCCATCTTCAAAAATTACCACCAGCACCTCAGCTAGACCAATATATATTGCTTAAGGCCAAATGAAAGGATAATGAGAAGTCTTAGCCAGCTCTGTACATTTCAATACGAGGGAATAGGGTCAGGCTCAGTCAAAATAGAGACAGTCGCTTTTCTTTCAAGGAAAGCTGCTCAGGTGGTCCTCCACACAGTTTTTTTTTTTTTTTTCCAGAACTTTTGTTTGTTTGTTTATTTATTTATTTATTTTTATGGCTGGCTCAGCCTGCCCTGAGGGCAGGGCTGGTGCAGCATGTGGTGCTGGGTATTGAACCGTGGTCCCTGCAGCCACCTAAGCTTTCCTAAGTAGGCGCTTTAGACCACTGAGCCATCCTGCCGGGCCCCCCACACACAAAGCTTTTTTATAAAGAACCCTGGACTAGGCGTCTGCAGGATGCCAATAGAAAGAGATCACCCGGGTGGACACGTGGGAGGAAGAGGGGCCCCTGGGCTCCACCCCGGGGACGGCTGTGTGAACACTCAGGAGCTACTCAGGAGCCCCGTGCCTCCTCTGGGTCCCCTGAGGACAGGACGTGCTGCAGCAGCCCGTTGACCACGTCCAGCGTCTCGTCGCTCTCCAGCACGATGTCATAGGCGTCCAGGTAGCGCTCGCGGCGCTCCTCCACCTGTGAGCGGGAAGCGTGGTGCTCAGCTACCCGCCCAGGCCCCAGGCCCAGGTAGCCTGACTCAGCCACTTTCCTAACCCCCACAGAGCCGGAGGCCACATGGTTCTGATGGGCCACAGCCAGGTGGGCTAGCGGCAGAAACGGCCACACCCGGCCCTCAGCTAGAGTCCAAAGGGCAGCAGCAGGGGCCCCAGACCCCGATGCCATTGCGTCTGCCCCAGTGAGGGCATTGGCCACACTCTTCTACCTGTGGGCCCAAGCCAGGCTGGGGCCACCTCCTGTACCCCTCATGCTCGGAGCTGAAGCCCCTGCGCCAAAAAAGCTGGGGTAGAGTGCAGCCCACTCACCTTGTCATTGAGGAAGCCAACCTTGAGGATGTGTTGTACCCCAGGAACCCCATCCGCCATGCTGAGGTCCCCCAGAGAGTCCCCGAGCAGCAGGATGTTGGTTCTGCCCTGGAGCTGCCGGAAGTAACTGGTGCTGCCGCCTGCGGAGCTGTTCTTGTTGAAGATGTGGATGAGTGGGGCCTTGAACCCCTGCAGGAGGCCCTGGGGACCAAGAGGCCACAGGACAGTGGTCAGGACCATGTGGCACCGCCCTCCACTGTGCACTGCCAGGGGAAGGGACCTTAAAACTCAGAGATGGTGCCAGGATTTCACAGTAAGCCAAGTTGGGGCTGGCAGACTGGCGCCCGGCAGCCACATTTGGCTATTTCTCTATAAAGTATCACTCCTGCAGAGGGCACTACCGCCAAGCTGCAGCCCTTGGTGTGTATATATACTTTTTCTTTTTGTCTTTTTCTGAGACAAGGTGTTGCTGTGTAGCTCATGTTGGCCTTAAGCTCACTTTGTGGCCTGGGCTTAAATTTGAAGTCTTTTTTTTTTTTTTTTTTGTGGGACCAGGGTTCAAACTCACGACCTTGCACTTGCCCAGCAGGCACTTGTGCCTCGGAGCTATCTCCCCAGCCCCTTTAAATTTGAAGTCTTAAACTGGCAATAATCTTCCTGTTTCAGCCTCCTGAGTGCTGGGATCACAGGCGTGTGCCACAATGCCTGGCCCTTTTTAATCTTTTATTTCAAGCCAGGGTCTTGTTTAATTGCCAAAGCTGGCTGTGAGCCTGGTAATCCTCCTGCCTCGGCCTCCTGAATACCTGGGGTTATAGGGGCTCAAAACCGCACCTGCCTACTCCAGGAGAATACAGGCTTGTCCACCTGTTGACACATGGTGGAGCTGGCTTGCTCTGGGGGCTGGGGCTAGACCAGGCTGCCACAGAGCACGTCCCCAGGGGGATGCCTCAGACAGCGGCTGCTGCTAACCACCCGCAGGCACAGATGCCATGGGCCACATCCACTGCCTGCCCCACAGGCAGAGATGCCACGGACCACATCACCACCTGCCCCACAGGCAGAGATGCCACGAGCCACACACACCCACCTGTCCCACAGGCAGAGATGCCACAGACCACATCCATCGCCTGCCCCACAGGCAGAGATGCCACGGGCCACATCCACCACCTGCCCCACAGGCAGAGATGCCATGGGCCACATCCACCCACCTGCCCCACAGGCAGAGATGCCATGGGCCATAAACCACCGCCTGCCCCACAGGCAGAGATGCCATGGACCACATCCACCACCTGCCCCACAGGCAGAGATGCCACGGGCCATATCCACCACCTGCCCCACAGGCAGAGATGCCACTGGACACATCCACCACCTGCCCCACAGGCAGAGATGCCACTGGCCACATCCACTGCCTGCCCCCACAGCAGAGATGCCACAGGCCACATGCACTGCCTGCCCCACAGGCAGAGATGCCACAGGCCACATCTTCAACCTGCCCCACAGGCAGCGATGCCATTGCCCCCATCCGCCGCCTGCCCCCAGGTCCCACGCTGCCTGCCCAGCCGAGGAGGGGGTCACCTCATCGCTGAAGTCCATGTAGTTGGACACGATGTGGATGTTAGGGTGCAGCACGTCCCTCTGCCGGATCACTTCCTCCAGGATGTCACCCACACCAGCGGAGAAGATGAACAGCGGGATGTTGTGCTGGTGCAGCGTGTCGAAGAAGGTCTCGTAGCCCTCCCTGCAGGACAAGGGCTCAGAATGTCACTGCCGGCGCTAGTGCGCCCTCTCGCGCTCTGGCTCTCCAGGCTGGGTTGCGTTATGTAGCTCAGGTTGCTCTGGAGCTTAGCAACCCTCCTGCCTCAGCCTCTCAGCCCACAAGCTACACCAGACGGCCCGAACTATGCAGTGAGACTTCGCCACAAAGCAGGCTGCAGCACAGAGCTCTGCTCAGGAAGAGCGGCCAGGCGAGACGTGGTGGCACTAAGCTCGAATCACATCAGCTCAGGAGGCGGAGGCAGGAGTGTTGAAAGTTCGAAGCCAGCCTGGGCAACTTTTTTTTTTAAATTTTTTATTTTTATTTATTTATTTTTTTCTTGTTTCAGAACCTTTGTTTGTTTAGTCACTAATTTTCATGGCCAGCTCAGCCCACCCCAAGGGCAGGGCTGGAGCAGCATGTGGTGCCGGGGATTGAACTGCAGTCCCTGAAGCCACCCAAGCTTTCCCAAGCAGGCGCTTTAGACCACTGAGCCATCCTGCTGGGCTTCCAGCCTGGGCAACTTTATTTATTTATTTATTTTTATTTTTATTTATTTATTTATTTATTTATTTATTTTAATTTAATTTTTTTTTCTTGTTTCAGAACTTTTGTTTGTTTGTTTATTTATTTTTATGGCCAGCTCAGCCTGGCCTGAGAACAGGGCTGGCGCAGCACGTGGTCCCTGAAGCCGCCTAAGCTTTCCTAAGCAGGCGCTTTAGCCCACTGAGCCATCCTGCCACAGCCTGGGCAACTTTAAAATAAAAGGTCACAGGGGGCTGGGGATGTCACTCAACAGCAGAGCACTCCTGGCCTGGATCCCCAGCCCTGCCTGCCACTCAGGGGTACCCCAAAGTCTCTGCTGCGGTGAACGGTGAGGACACGGGACAGTGCTGCAGCCCCGGCCTGGCTCTCCAGCCTCTGCCTCAGCTCTGCTCCTCCCCAGCCTGCCCAGCACCAACGCAAGCTGGAGACCAAGCTCACCTGAGCATTGCACCCGACTCCCGCACCACGTCAGGGATCAGCAGCCGCGGAATCTTCTGTCCACACAGCAGCTCGTGCGCCCTGGTCCACCTGCATCAGAGCCCAGCCCCACCTTCAGGCACTGCAGAGGCCACCAGGCCTCTTACCAGAGCCAGCCCCTTGGAAGGGGCCCTGGCCATCCTTAAAGGGAAGAGGTGTCTGGTGTGGTGGTGGCGCACAGCACCATCCAGGCACTTGGGGAGGCTGAGGCAGGAGGAGCTCAAGTGTGAGCTAAGTTTGGGCAACTTAGTGATACAGTGAGATGAAAGAAATACAAGCTAAAACTGACACGAAGGGCTGGGGATGGCGCTCACTGCAGAGGCCCTGGGTTTAGTCTCCAGTACTGGAAATAAGGCGGGCGAGAGGGCAGCAAGAGGAAGAAGAGGGCGGAAGCTGACTGCAGCAGCCCGTGCTGGGTGGCCAGGCTCTGCCCTGAGAAAGGGGCCAGCTTCTGGGGGCTCCTTATCAAGACCAAGCCAGGCCTTCCCGTGTGCTTCCTGCCTCTCCTGCCCTCTGCCTTCCACCGGACGGTGCAGCTGGACAGCCCTTGCCAGCAGCTGGTCTCTGCAGGACTGTGCCTGTCCTGCTCCAGCACAGCCAGCGCTGCGCTGCGCCCACACCCCTGGAGCCACTCTGACACAGCAGTGCCAACGCAGGAACGGATCCCTTCCCACGGAACCCCGCGCCCGGAACCCCGCGCCCTGCAGCCTAGGTCCAGCAGCCCCAAGGCTGTGCTGGCGGAGGGCAGGCTGTTGCTGTAGGGCAGGCCTCGGCAGGTACAGCCTCAGGGTCCTCCAGGCCACGCCACCCACCCCTCATGCCCCGTGGGCCACTCACCACTCCACCATGTGGGGCAGCTTCTCCTGCACAGCCCGCTGCGGGTCGATCTCGATGGGGTAATAGTGATCAAAGAGCGCAGTGAGCTGCGACAGCCACAAGGAGAAAATCCGTGAGCCCGAGGGAGCGCGCTGGCCGGCCTGGTGGGGCAGGCCTGCGATCCCAGCTCTGCAGGCGGCCGAGGCTGGAGGATGGAGGCTCGAGGGCAGCCTGGGCTGCACTGAGAGGCCACAGCCAACAGGGCTGGCTGAGCGTGCTCCAGGGCCTGGGGCCGTCCCCAGCGAGACAGCTCAGCGGTCTAAAGCGCCTGTGCAGGAAACTTAAGGCCCACGCTGCGACCGCTCCTCCATCCCTGGCACCACATGCTGCGCACCCCCACCCCAGGGCGGGCTGGGCCAGCCATCACACAAACAAATAAATGGTTTAAGAGAAATAAATTTTAAAAATCTTTCTTTTTTAAAA
>PVJA010036930.1:0-21179 GCA_004027025.1 Myocastor coypus
GGAACCGAATACAGCAAACAGGAAGTGACATTCCAAGAAGCAAAAAGATGTGGCCTTAGAGTGCAGTAACCAGCCAAAATAAACTTCAAGAAGGTGTAGATAAACCTAATGGAAAAAAACCTTTAATTACTATTAAAAATAGTATGAAGAGAAATTAAAGTATGAAGAGAATGTTTTCATCAATGGAACTTATTAACAGAAATATAAATTATAAAGGAATAAAAAGAAACATTTGAAATTGAAATAAAAACATTTAGTCTTGAGATAGTGAGATTATTTCCATGTTAGAACAAAAATTGGAAGAAATAGTTTATTAATAAAGCCACCACCAGCCCCTCCACGAGTTACAGACCTTAAATGTCTGGCCAGCATCCAAGCACACCTCCCCCAAGCTTACAGATTAGAAACACGTCTGGCCTCATTCTTCCTTTCATCTCTGCAACATCTTAGCAAGGGTGGGGAAGGAGCAAATGAGTGTGACGACATCTTAACACTGGTTGATTAAATGGTAAAGTACGTAACAGGGGATAGTGGCTCTCAATTGGGTTAATTTTATCCTAGAAAAAGAACCTCTACTTTAGCCAGGCATTTAAGATCTGTAGCCTGGTAAGGGTCCAATGGCCAGCTTTACTAACAAACTCTGTTTGTCCAATTTGGGGGCTGACATGGAGGCAATATTGCTGTTTCGTATGGAGGTCCCAGTGAGACATCCACAGCCAAGACTCCTCCGTTGAGGGGTGCCCGCCCACCCCACTCTCCACGCCTACAAGTCACTTCTGGGTGGCTATGGCATCACAGCTGAGTTCAACTCTCTGCCCCAGAATGGCTGAGGGCTGGACACTGCAGCTTCCAAGGGACAGACAGTCACATTCTCCAACCAGTAAGACCTCGGTTTGGCTTTTGTTCTTCTTTTGATCGCTAGTGAGACTGGTTTTTGGTCCCTAGCTTCCAGACATGGGTAGCAATTTGTTATTAATTCCCTTGGATGAGAGTTCTGGGAGCTTGTTCGTTCCTGGGAGGCGGAAGAGCTGGGAGAGGTTTGTGTTCTCTTGCAAATCAGAGTCTGTGGGAGGTTGGTTGTTTGTGCAGTCAGAGAAAGCTCTGCATTTGTTTTGATTTAAACCAGCCTAAAGTTTAATTTGGATTTAAACCAGGCGAAAGTTCAAATTGGTGGAAGAAAGTTTGGAGAAGACCGATTTTTCCCCCCTGTACTGTAGTCAGCTTGCATCGCTTGTTTTGTGCTTCCCCCACGCCCCTGCTTTCCCTGATAGGTCTGCTCTCTGAGATTACAATTGAATCCTGAGTCTGGGTTGGGGCAATTGTAATTGTCCTGCCCCTCCTGCCACTTGGAACAATCTGTTTACAAACCTGGAACAATGTAGAGCCTGCTCAGTTACTTCTCACTGTTATAGTCATTGCCATTGTGTCAAACTGTATTAACCTCAGATTTTTACCTGCTGTGTGGATCCGAAGGAAGCATTTTGGGATTTCTCTTATGTGGACTGCTGAGAGCAAACCAACCATGCTGAATTGCATGATCTGGAACTTTGACAAAGTTAAAGGTTAATATAGGGTGAAAATTACAAAATGTAAGCTCATCATACTACGTGGCATGGTTTGTGTCTAGTTATCCCCCCGAAGCCTCATGCAGTCATGGGGTGGGCACTTCTACAGTTTGTGATTAATTCATGATCCAAGGCAGCAATTATGGGGGTGAGTGCTACATCCAGCCTGGGAAGGATACCCTGAATGTAACATAAGAGAGACAGAGAGACAGATATGCTCTCTTTTGCCATTGTTGCTGTTACCCCTCCATTTTGCTTTTGGTGCCTTCTACCACGAGGAACTGCTGCCCTCTGGCATGTGCCAGTGTGCCTTGGAAGACTAAGTATGGACTGAAACCTCTAGTAACTGTAAGCTAAGTAAACCCTTACTTCCTTCATTTTGAGTGACAAGTATTTGTCCCAGCAATGACAAAAGAGTAACTGAGACGCTATGTAAATGAGAATGAGGTTGCATTGGAGTAGGCCAGCTGGTCAAGGGAATGATTGATCCTCACAAAGCCAGTAGACTATGGAAGGTAAGAACAGGGAAGCCAGGACACATAGACCAGTTCCTGTCTATTGACTCCTCACTCTGCAATTCAAACATTGCCTCAGTGGCTTAGGATGTGTGTATGTTGAATCCCTGACCATGTACTGATTACGAGGGAAAATTCCTTTTTTTAATGCTTTTTAAAATTTTTCTATGTTTTATTTTTTATTGTATTAACCTTAATGAGAACGAAATAACAATGAGACATTTCCAAAACAGGTTAGCAGGACAGTTACAATAATTAATACATTGCATATTATTGTTTTCATAGTAGTTGCTCAGAGTACAAGATGCAGACATATCTTTTCTAAACACTATTAGTGCAAGTCTTTCTTCTTATTGAACTATGAGAACGTAGCTGTACATATAGTCCAGTAGTCCACAATAGTAGTGTGTTATTGGCACAACTGGTAATGTCAGAAGCTGTTGACTTGAGCCTTTTACAGTTCAGCATAATAATATGGCTTTACTTTTTTTTTTTTCCAGGACTTCGGATTGAACTCAGGACCTTACACTTGCCAGGCAAGCACGTGTGCCTCTAAGCTATCTTCCCAGCCCCAAATGGCTTTACTTTTTATACCTTATGGTTAGACTTTTTCTGCTGGATGTTTAAGATGAAGATAAAGCAAGACCTATATAACAAAAAATGTAACTTTGGTATCTGACAAGGTCAGTTAAATCCCATCAGGATTTACCTTGAAGCCATGTACAGCATTTTACAGATCTTTTGTCAGTATCAGCCATCTGGATGAGTCATGGCGATTGCTTGACCAATTCACTCTCTGTGAAAGCCTGAGAGAATGTTTTCTCTCTAGGTGACTCTCCTTAGGTACACCATACATCATCGACCCCTTTCCTTTGTAGCCTCAGATTCTCCTTGAACAGATAATTTGGAACACCACTGAGTTATAGGTTGTTACAGCACAGGTTCTACGAAAGAAAATTCTTTAGGACCTAAGCTCCCCATTCTGCTATCAGCCCCAGATGAAAATGACTATCTCATGACAAGCATAGTGGCACCACAGCCCACCTTGCTCCCAAAGCCATAGTTCCTGAGAAGGTGTTTCCTTCCCATGAGCAGGATGAATCATCTCATGGGGAAGTCTTATCCTATGGTCCAATTTCATTTTTTTCCATTAGACAGACAGCAGGAGAATGAAGGAAGACCCTTTCATTGACCTTAGTGTACGCCTGTTTTTCTACTTTTGACTTATATAACTGGAAAAATCAGAATTCCCCATTCTCAGAACAACCACAAACCTTAATTACACTATGGAATTGTGTTTACACTACCCTACTTGTGCTGACTGCCAACAGATCTGATGACACTTTTTATTTTAGAGGAAAGAAATAGGACTCAGAGAGAGGTGGAAGAACCAGTGAGATTAGAAACAGGGGGTACATTCCAGGGAAAGGAGGTAGCAGTCATTGACTTTTACCCAAAGAGCCTACCTGGAATTACAATGCAGAGAATAGAATGAAAGCATTGGTGGAACTGGTCTTTCCCCAGTAGGGCCTCCCAATGATAGTAGGTTCAGATAATGCACTCATGGCTAGAGTGGTTCAGAGCTGCTCCATTGCTTTGGGGGTAAAATGCAAGCTACATACTGCCTACTGAACCTAAAGTTTGGGCTAAGTAGAAAGACAGAATCACACCCTTAAAAGCACTCTTTCAAGACTGTGCCAAGAAACAAGTGCAAATTGGGTGTTTTTGCTTCCAATGTGCCTCGGTCACATTCTACTTCATATAGGGATGGGCTCACTCCCTTTGAAATCCATTTTGGAATGTCACCACCCTTGGTGCCAGTGTGGGAAGGACTACAAGAAACTGGGATTCTGAGCCTACAATAGCAGCTACAGGCACTACAAAGGACTTTGAAAGGACTACAGTGAACTGTATGAGAGCGTCACCTTCTTTCCCTTCATAGCCCTGCACTCTTTCGAGCCTGGGGACTGGGTGTTAATCAAAAGTTGGGAGGAAAAGCTATATGCAAAGCAGTATCAAACAAGCCAACATGATATTGTTAAGGGACAGTATGGCACACCAAGTGGAGGTTAGGCTGCCATCTTATGATAGACTTTGTATTTCTTAGAAAGAAAAAAAATATGTCATAGAGGGGGAAGTGTAGGGGATTGCTGCTCTCATTGAGTTAATTTTATCCTAGCAGAAGCTCTGATTTAGCCTTTAATCTACCTGTGTTAATATGTTACCATTGCTTCACCCTTTCCCCACCCTTTTTAAGATGTTTTAGGTATTTAAGTAGAGATGAGACAAAAAACAAGGCCGGAAGTGTTTCTGATCTATAAGGATCAGGGAAGTAGTTTGGATGCCTGCCAAGCATTTAAGATCTATAACCCAGGGAAGGTCCAGTGGCCAGCTTTGTTAAGAAACTGTTTTTCCAGTTTTTGATCTGACATGGAAATATTCTCACCATATTAGTCTAATAGAGCTCAATGGTATTTTTAAGTTGATCAAAGGACATCAAAATATATTGAGGTTATCCAGGGTGGGGATAAGTTAGAAAGTCTGTGGTGTCACCATCAAGAGTGTGTGTGTGTGTGTTTGTGTGTGTGTGCGTGTCTGTGTGTGTGTGTGTGTGTGTCTGTGTGTACCTGTGTGTGCTTATGTGTATATGCCTGTTTACCCAGGTTGGGCTCAGACTTGGAGTCCTCATGCTCAACTCCCCAGATAGCTTGGAGCATAGGTATGCATCATCATATCAAGCTCTTCTTCACTCAGCACTGGAGATTGAACCCAGAGCCTCTGCACTGAGCTACATCCCTAGTCCATTTTATTTTGAGACAGGGTCACTCTAAATTGCTTAGGTGAAATTCCAACTTGTATTCCTCCTCACTCAGACTCCCAAAGTGCTGGGATTACAGGTATGTACCACTTCGTTTGGGGTGTGTATAGAGCGGTATTCTGAAATACCAGAGAAAGAAATAAAAAAAGTAGAAGGTAAAATGCTTCAAAGCTACTAACTGGATGAAAATATTGATTCATACATTCAAGGGACTCCAAGTAGATGTCTTGTATATCACTTTGTTGGAAAAAAAAGAATAAGACAATTTTTAAAGAACCATGAGAAGAGTGATACATCTCACACACAAATACTCATCCTTAACTAATGTCAGTGGAGAACTTTTTTTTTCTGGAACCAGGGATTGAACTCAATGATGAATTTCTAATCACAAACTAGAAGTGCCAGAAGACTGTGTGACATCTCCTTCCTATGAAGACTAAAATCGATCACTTTCTTGTAGAAGATGAAGCATAGAAATTAGAAATATAGGTTAAAAGTAAACTTCACTGTAGAGAATCTAACAAACACTAACGCAATGATGATCGAGGGGGTAAATCTTGCTGATAGCATCTATCTGCAATATTTTTTTTCTTTTCTTTTTAGGGAAGGATCTACAGAGTGTTTAGGGTCTCACTACTAGATCAGACTTGTAGCAATCCACCCGTTTATAGCTTCCCAAGAGCTGGGATTCCAGGTACATCCCACGTTGCCCAGTCTCATTTGCTGTCTGAGCAAGCCCTGGGAGGTAGGGCTGGCATGGTAGGCTCTGGGACTGAACTCGTGGCCCCTGTGCCTGCTTGCAGGTGCTTTAATCTGCTGAGCTACTTGATTGGTCCTTTTAAAAAAATTCGCAATATTAATCATGTTGTTTAACACCTTGGCCTCTCTTCTTCAAAACCAGAAGAAAATAACCATGGGAAAGCTACCACACATGTTTCAATTGAGAAATAATCCACAAAGTTCTCAATCTGTGCTCCAACTGACCAGAGACCACATGACACATTTTTAAAACCTGATGTTTAACAGAAAATTTGATTCCTTGGTTTTGTTAACGTGCTATGGCAATGAGGGATGGTAATACATGGGAGACTAAGAGGCATAAAAGGTGCTAAGGCTGGGGCTGGCTGTCCCTCTAAAGCCCCATGTGGTCATAGTTGAGGCTTTTCAGAGGTAGCTGGATCTAGACTGCGTGGCACTGGGTTCCATCCCTAGTGCAGTGCTACCATTAAGTGTGCTAAGGTTAAGGCTATCTGTGCTACACACCCTAAAGGCTTTGCATTTTGAATAAGATACAAGGGACAGAAAGAGGTTTGTCGCAGTGGCTTGTGGTGTGTGACTTCACATGTTAGCTGCTGTGCTTGGTGGTTGGCTGTTTTGCCATGAACTGGTTCTCCTCTGTGATGCCCTCTGCCATGCTCTCCTGCCTTGGAGCCAGCTGACAATGAGCTGAAATCTCTACGAACTGAGCCAAATAAACATCTTTCTCTTTTAACTTTGAGTGTTGAATATTTTACCTCAGCAACAGAAAAGTAACTAAAACACAAGGAAATGCGCTGTACTATCTTTGCAATTTCATGTATACTAAATGATGTCTGCATCTTGTACTCTGATCAACTACTATGAAGACAACAATATGCATTGTATTAATTATTGTGGTTGTCCTACTAATGTGTTTTGAAACTGTCTCATTGCTATTTCTTATTAAAAGTAATAAAATTATTCAAAAATCTAAATCATTTCAGACTAACATTGATTTTTAAAATGTTTCAGCTAAAACTGATTGAAAAATTAATTTAAGTCTTATGTTATCCTTTTGTAAGAGGTAAGTAAATATGAATCTATTTTTGTTTGTTTTTTTCTTTTCTTTTCCCTTTTTTTTTTCTTTTTAGTATCAGGGATCAAACTCAGGACTTTCACTTGCCAGGCAGGTGCTTAAGCCACTGAGCTATCTCCCTCACCCTTAAACATGAATTTTAGCATTTTAAATTTAGCAACAGCAGTCAACTATATACTTCAAAACATGTTGAGATATACACATAATACACCCAGATAAGTTAGAGAGAAATGTTATAGGCAGTCAGACAGGGCTGGGATCCCGAAAGAATCAATACAAAAGATGAAACACATTACAACTGTGATCAGAGGCCCATCAGGTAGAGGTCAGGACTCAAAGTAAAGATGGAATAATCAGGCCTACATGATTCACAAAGGGAAAAATAAGTGACAACACCTGTTACAATAAAGTCTAGATAGACATCAGTCCACTTGGTTGGTGGTCAAGACCCCCAGACCTATGTCTTCTTGAAAAATTCTTTGTTCTTTCCATATACTTTCTATGTAACCTGGTTCCCCATTGGATCAATATTACCTAAGTAGCTCTACTTGAAATCTTATTGATTGATTTTAGTTTTGACCCACCTGGTGACTTTTAAAGCTTCCTTTGAGAAGTGAGCTCATTGGCAACCTGCTGAGGTGCTCTGTCTCTCAGGAGCTTTCTCTTTCTAAAAAAAAATTCCTACTCCTAAGCTCTGTTGCTCCATAGAGTTCATTCTTCAGTCTAGGGAACACAACTTGTGTATTGGACATCTAGCAGCTTGGGATTTACATGTATTTCCCCTACATAATCTGATCGTCCAATATCACAGACACAGCAATTGGTCACTCTTAGTTCACTCTCAGTTAGTAGTGGGATTTTGATTTTTAAAAAATTTTAGCTAAAACAGGTTGAAAAGTTAATGTAAGTTCAGGGTCTCGCCACTAGACCAGACTCACAGTGATATGACTGATCACAGCCTCCAAAGAGCTGGGATTATAGGTGCACGCCACAATGACCGGTCTCAATTGCTGTCATAGCATGCCCTGAGGTCAGGGACAGGGCCAGCATAGCAGGCCAGCAAGCACAGAAAATTGAACTGCTGGCCCCTGCACCTGCTTGTAGGTGCTTTAATCTGCTAAGCTATTTGGTCAGCCCTCAGCTATTGGATCCAAATTACCAACTTTTGCTTTTAATGGCAATTTTTGATAATTCAAAAAATGTGAAATGTAAATAGTAATCTAGTGTTACCTTTTCTTAGGTTCAAAGAATTTTCACTGTTATTTAAATTTAGCAATTTACATTTAAAAACCCATATGTCATTTTTTACTTCATCTATATTGACCTATTTAAAAGACATAGTAAAACTTTAATAGATCAGAATTTTCATACTAGAATTATCTGTTAAATATCCATTTAACTGAAATTTATTCTTATTTGAATTTCTTTTGGTGAAAACTTTCACCAGTACATTTGGCAAGAATGTATTTTCCCATGTTTTGTTTTCATACATACAGTTGACTTGCAAATAGCTGAATTTTAATTTGATTAAAGACCATATAACTATAAACATACTTTTATTATCTTAATAAACTATATTGACTAGTGCTTTTGCTTTCTAATTTATGTCATACACTGGCTTCTTTAGTTAATAAACTGTTTGAACTTAATTTTTCTTTCTTCCTCTACTTTGTGTTTTCATGGGAAAATATATTTTAGTAACTCTTAAAGGTTAACAACATATTTACCAACTGTTTGCACATCTTGGTTTCTTTCATATTTGAACTTCCTTCTAAAATCAATTATTGGGCTGGGAATATAGCTCAGCAAACACAGTGGCTACCTGCCAAGCTTCAGGTCCCAAGTTTGTTTCCCAGTAAGCTCACCCCAAAAACAGATAAAATAAAATAAAATAAAATTCTTTATTGAAATATATTCTAGATTGCCTTTTTCAGTAAAGTTCTGTGATTATTAACCTCTATTCATACATGACAGCTCTTTTGGACATAGGACTTGCTCCACCCCTGCCAAATGAAGCTATGAAGTCTTTACTGATAAGAATTTGACTTTATGTCCAATATGTATATGTATACATATTATATATATAAAACATATTTTTGTAGGATCTTATCTCTTAGTGATATTCTATATTTTTTCAAAGTGAATGTTAGGTTTTATTTTTTGTTTTCCATTTTGAAAATCAAAACACTACTGATTCTGGAAATATCACAGTCATTATCTTTTATCATTGTCTGTTTTTCTGTATTTTTTTGGAAGAGACAGACAGACAGACAGATACACAGATGGAATACCCACAAAAACATTGTAAGCTACATGTATGCATGTAGTGTATACTATAAATACTGTAAGATATATGAATTTACTTATGCACCTTAAATTGTGGGTCACATTTTCTGTCTCTTCATACTCCATTGCTTTTTGTTGTCACCATTATCCTCTGGGTATCATTCTGACTATTTTCATTAGGCATCTGTTTTATTTTGTTTTGTATTTTTATTCTGGTTGGGTTTTTATTTTCCTTTATTCTGCACTTTGGTTTTGCCTTGGTTATTCATATTTTTAAAAATAGTAGCTCTAGCTCTTCAAGGTCAGTGAGGACTCAGGACATAAGAGGACCTGTCCTGTAACATGCAATAACTCAGTAGTGTCCCAAATTTTCTATTCAAGGGGATTATGACGCTACAGAGGAAAGGGATCAATAATGTATAGTGTGTCTAAGGAGAGTAACTAGAGAGACAACATTCTCTCAGGCTTGCACAATGAACAAATTGGTCAAGCAATGGCCGTGACTCATCCAGAGGGTTGACACTGACTAAAGATTTACAAAATTCTGTAAATGGATTCAAGGTAAATCCTGAGGGGATTTAACTGGCCTTGCCAGATAACATTTTTGGTTATATAGGTCTTGCTTTACCTTGGTCTTAGCCATCCAGCACTGTTATGGTTTATGTCTAGTTGTCCCCCCAAAGCCTCATGGAGTCATTGGGCAGGGACTTCTAGAGTTTGAGACTTGATCCATGATCCCTGGGATTATGGGTTTTAGTACTGATGGGATTATGGGTGTAGCCTAGGGTGGGAGCTAAGGCGGAGAGCCTGAATGTAATATAAAGAGAGACAGAGAGACAGACTGGAGCTCTAGCTGTTGCTGCGCTCTGCTGCCCTGATTGACTGGCTGCCTCTGCTGCCATTTTGCTGCTGTTCCACCCCCATGAACTGGATGCTCTCTGCTCTGTTCCACTCAGCCTTGGGCCAGCCGAATATGCACTGAAACCTCCACAAACTGTGAGCTAAAAAAACCTTTCCTTCCTTCATTTTGAGTGTTGGGTATTTGTTCCAGCAACGAGCAAAAAAGTAACTAATACAAGCACAAATATCTAACCATGAAGTATAAAAGTAAAACCATATTAATATACTGAGCTGTAAAAGGATCAAGTTAATAGCTTTTGACATTGCCAGTTGTGCTGATAACCTACTACTATTATAAACTATTGGACTATCTATATAGCTACTTTCTCTTCGTCCAATGAGAAAAAAGATTAAGTACTAATAGTGCTTATACAAGACATCAGGTCTGCATTTTGTACTATGTACAAATACTACAAAGATAGGAGTGTGCACTGTATTGATCATTGGAACTGTCCTATTACCCCATTGTGAAATTGTCTCATTGGCATTTCTTTTCATTGAAATTAGTAAAAAAGAAAACAATCATCATAGCATATATATACATGACTTAAAAAATAAAATGTACTTAGAGGACTAAGTAAACTGTACTTATGCAGTGTCTGTAGGTGTTTATCAACTTAACTCTGTAACACTGAACCCACCCTCTCCACGATCTGCTCTTTATTTTTCCTCCACATTTGTTCCCTCCAAGCTCTTTTTCTTCTCTATCCCTATCTCTTATGCCCAAACTTAATTTATATTAGGATGAAGAGATCTAGAGAAATGTAATTGTACTATAGAGTATGTTCTAAAAAATATAACTTTCTGATTCATTAGAATTTTCCTCTCGGTAGTTTTCTATCTTTAAAATGGGAAAACTTACATAAGACATCATTAAAATGCAGAAATCTGAGTGCTATACATGCGGAATATAATTCAGTAAGCTCAACGTCCTACCCAAGAATATGGAATCACCAAATAAGTACATATATCTGTGGATAGATTCATAGAGAATTAAGAAAAAACACCATGAGCTTGTTTGTACCTGTAAGGCATACTTTTCTTCTAATAGCGTAGTAAAAAAATATATTTAATCAAAGATTCTGCTAATCTTTTTATAACAAAAATTTATGATATCTTTCCTTAAAAGTTACTCATTTATAACTTTTATATGAGCTAAATCTTTCTTAAAATGATAGAAAATGGCCTCACTGCAAATATTCTGACATTATTTGGAAATTTTTTTATCATTACGATTTTGTTTCAAGAAAGATTGGTTTACCTAGGCATTGTGTATAGAAAACCGATTTAAAAAATAAGTGTTACTGCTGAAATGAGCAACTTGTCTTCTTGCTCACTTGTAGATTGCTAGCTAGTCAGTAAACTTACAAACTCTCTCCAGATATTGGACTCACATTGTTTTGCCAGTTATTTTCTTTTACTGAGAAAAAAGAAGTAGATGATCTCCATGTATCTTGCCAGCTGTTCCACAAGACACATATATGGAGTGCAAGTACGAGCAGAGATGTCAGAGCTTCCACGGCTCCACTGTACATGTCCCAGCATGTGGGATGGAAGGTATTCTTGAAAAACACTTGTTTCTTTGTGCTATGAGCATGTGCTATAAACCTGACTGCAACGCTAGCTAGCATTCCATTTCTACATGGCTCCCACATAATTCTCTCAACCCTGATTTATTTCAAACAATTGACCACTATCAGGGGTCATATCCCAGAACAACATTAGTGAGGGCAGACAGTTTTGGTTCTAGGTCTTTGGCTACAAGTGTTCAGAAATAGCCTTCTTTAGAGTGATTGATTGGTCGTTCAGTAAAATTCATCAATAAAACTATGAATCCAATGTTAAAATTATAATAAAACTATAGCTATCTTGTGATTGTTATGCATAATAACAGTTATGATTGGTTTTACATTTCCAACTATGACATTAAGTGAATTGGAAAGGACCAAAGGATTCCATTCATTTGTGTATTATTTTTCTAATTCATTTATTCCATCTTCTGATATTTATTGAGGGCTTACTATATGCAAAGAAAGTGAAATTGTTTTTTTCTCTATACTGCTTATCCCAGACAATTTTCTTTAATATTTCTTATTTAAAGTTCTTCCAAATTATTCTCTTCTTTTATTACTTACCCTTTCAGAGTGTTCAGAATTTTTTTCCTATGGAAGATGCCCCTCATGGGATCTATGAAGCATCACCATGTTTTTCATTGCATTTCTGAATACACAAGCTGAATAAGATTGCATTCACCTCTACTCTGGGTCTTCTAGACCTTATATTTTCACTAACCTGTGCTACCTCTGGCCAAAGGAACATGTGGTTATGGAAGTGGCATTATGATGCTGTCAAATGCCTTTATAGCGGGAAAAGTAACTTCTTGTTCATTCCACAATACAGAATCCCCGAAATCACCTGTGTAGCATAGTCGTCAACTCTCCTGACTATAGTCACGAGAGGTGTTAATCTCAATAGTTATGATAAAAGTACATTGTCATATGCAGTTCTTTCTATATGGTACTACTGATAAAGTTTTTTTTTTATATTTTAAGAGTCCATGGTATTTCTATATAATCCAGGCACAAACATCTCAGTGGGATTACAGAACCCTTGTGTGTGACAAAGTAAAAAAAGTCTCTAGAGATCATGAGCCAAGTCACAGCATACTGAGCTATGCACTTTTATAATTATTGTCTAGTTGCCGGGCGTGGTGGCTCACGCCTGTAATCCCAGCACTTGGGAGGCTGAGGCAGGAGGATTGGTGCGAGTTCGAGACCAGCCTGGGCTACAAAAGTGAGCGCAGGACCAGCCTCAACTGCATAGCGAGACCCTGTCTCAAAAAGACAAAAAAAAAAATAATAATTATTGTCTAGTTAAACCATGAACAATAATATGCTCTACTTATTTTAAATTCTATAATAATGTCAATTTATCGAATAGTTTCTACACACATAAACTTACTAACTTAGCCAATAAAGATATTTTCATTTGCAACAATTACCTGACCCTCACATCCTTTACAATTTTAAAATAATCAACAATTGTCCTTAGTATAATTCTCCAGTATTTCTGCCCAACATTCTGTGTTGGTTTATTTCAGAAAAAAATTCCCTCTGCTTCAGACATTGGTGTATGGATTTTTATGCAACAATTTGACCAACATTGATTCAAGATTTACAGACTAGAAGTGTAGCTTATCTTTATTGTTCTTCTCAATGCATCTGAATTTCCCAAAGATCTTAAATGTTCTGTCAGGTATTTTTATTGTGAATTTCCTTTGGATAAAAGCAATTTGCCCATGAGTAGCAGTGATACTCACGTTTCTCTTGCTCTGCTTCCACGCCTTCACTTTCTGTGTCACTTGGCAAAAGCCATGGCTGATGAACTACCTGCAGTTGCTTTAACGATTCATCCTGCCAGGGAGCAAAGGATTTTATATTAATTCTTGATTGATGTATTAACAGCAATATGAATGAACAGTTCAGGCTCTACAAACTGCATGTTCAAAAACTACAGGAAGAATTCCTCCATGACAGAGAAGAGTTTTAA
The DNA here is from genome assembly GCA_004027025.1 of Myocastor coypus. Classification (NCBI taxonomy): domain Eukaryota; kingdom Metazoa; phylum Chordata; class Mammalia; order Rodentia; family Myocastoridae; genus Myocastor; species Myocastor coypus. Next base: position 13,468 of record PVJA010036930.1, read on the forward strand.
GTTTACGGTCATTTTCATGTCACTGATATGAACTATGAAATTATAAATTAATTTTTAACCTTCTTCTTTTAATACAATTTTTAATATTTTTATGGACAGATAAGCCTGTACTAGGGGTGGGGCTGGCACAGCATGTGTTGCCAGCGATGGAACTCTGGTCCCTGTGGTTGCCTAAGCTTTCCTAAACGGGTTCATTAGACCACTGAACCATCTCGCTGACTCATGATTTTTAATTTTAATAAGATGAAAATTTTAAATTATTTTACTCTTCAATTAATATTTTTAAGGAAATGCTGGTACTCATTCTTGAAAATACCATAAAATATTTCATTCAAATATGCATAAAATTGCAAAGTTTAAGTTTCTTTAGTGAGAATGAAGATACGTCACTAGGGCTTAGGGAACACTAGATTTTATCTTTCAGTACTGCTTTATTCTTTCTTTCTTCTTGCATCTGTGTGGGGCTTTTGTTTATTAGTTTTTGTTTTGTCACAAATTCCCAAGCTAAGGACAACCTTTTTCTATGGCCTTCTGACTAGCAGAGACTACAGATGCATACCACTGCATCCATTTTCAATTTTTTATATTTGTTAAAATATTTCTTTATATTTGTTGCTTTTCTTTTTCATCTATCATTGGCCAAAAGTAGACCTGCATCAGCTCCTATTTTAACTATATGGATAGCCACCTTTAAAGTATTTGAAAACCAAGTTTTGTACACTCTAATTTTCTCCCCAATTATGAAGCTCTGTGACACAATTCCTGCTTTGCTGATCATCCCCCAGTGGCTCTCATTAGTCTAACACAAAATCTAAACAAGGCCCCTGGAAATCCATACTTGTGAACTTGACCAACCACATCACCATTTCCACTCTAGCTCCATCTCTTTCATTATAATTAATGGGCAGCTTGAAGGGTAAGCTGACAAGATATTCCACACTACATTCCCCCTCTCTCTCAAACATTAACTTTCTCCAAAGCTCAGGTGTCACTTCAACTGGGAGCCTTCTCTCACCCTATTCCTTTGTGTGCCTGTTATAACAATAGAGCAATCACTTTATTGTGCTGTCCTTTCAGGCTTTCCTGTCTTGATAATAGCATAAAAGGTCCTTCAGGACATGGGTAACTATTTTCTTCTCTGTATTTTCAAAGTCTATTATAGTACCTGACACAAAATAGAAACTCATAGAATAAATATTTTTGCAGGAGAAAATAGAAAAGAAAAAGGAGGAAAACAGAAAATAAGGACAGGAAAGGAGGATCTCCTTTTGATTAAAATAAGTAACAATTTTAAATTTATTAGGTAGAATTCAAGAAAATCTTTTCAAGTATTATTTGAAAGTTAATAGCAAAATCATGTGACTTGTTAGCTCACTATTGTCACCTTTCAAGCTCAATCATTTTCCCTGTTTCAGTGATCTTTTCCTCCAACATGAGCTGTTTTCCTTTTTTTTTTGTTCACACATATATTGGCTGATAAACACACACACACACACACACACACACACACACACACACACAATCCTTGAACTTTAAGACACCTACATTAGGAAACAACAGTCTCATTAGCTTAAAACAGCTTCCATAGGACAGAAATAGCCTATTTGACAGCCTTTAATTTTGATAGCCATTGGCCATTTGGGGGCAAGTTTAGTTCCAATCAAAATTTCTGTTTTGTTTTGTTTTGTTTTTAAAAGGTGTGGCTTTTCCATCAGAATATAGGAGGAGGAGGAAGACCTAAGGATAAAACACAGGGACTATTAAGGGTAATGAAACTACTCTATGTAATAGAAAGTCCAAAGTATTAAATATGTACTGAAATTCATAGACCTTTATCTGACTGTGTAATCCTTAATGTGTGCAATAAAAGATCAATTAGGAGTCTGGGGCCTTATGAAAGCGACCAGAGCCTGAAAGACCAAATGCCAAGCAATTGAGAGCAAGATTCACAGACATCTGAGTCAATACTTCTGAAACCACCATTCATATACTGTGAAATTAAGTAGCAAAACAAATGCCAGATGGCATCTCACTTTTGACGCCTGAGTTGGACACAGGCAAGGGAAGAAGGTCAGAATAAATCATGTACATTTGAGCTAAAGACATAAAGATAAACTCTTGTTTAGCTTTGCACACATGAAATGGTTGCACTTAAAATTATGTATAGATACTGGTGGATATTAGTTAATAGAAATACTCCTAGCTCCATGTTCTTACAGCTGCAAGGACTTAGCCCCAGTGATACTCAGTAGCAAGAAATAGCCCTACCATACAAAACCTGGTCGAGAAAATTATTCTTTAATGAAAGAATCAGAATTCTTGGAGAAATTCTTGAGTCTAGGACTCAATCATTTGTGGAAGGAAATATATACAGTAAGTTAGGACATCTTATAAATACATAAAATAAGAATCTTCAAATACACACATAGCTATTCAAAGATGGGGTATGTCAAAAGGATAAAGGAGCCAGCCAAAAGTATCAATAGGCAAAGTTAGAATAATTTGAAGAAAAACAAATAAACCATTGGGTTATTGAATAAAACACAAAACAAATATCCATAAATTCATAATGATAAGAATAAATGATTGGCCGGGCATGGTGGCACATGCCTGTAATCCCAGTACTTGGGAGGCTGAGGCAGGAGGATCAACATGAGCTTGAGACCAGCCTGGGCTACAAAAGTGAGCTCAAGGCCAGCCTGAACTGCATAGTGAGATCCTGTCTCAAAAAGACAAAAAAAAAAAAAAAAAAAAAAAAAAAAATTATAAAAAAAAAAAAAAAAAAAAAAAAAAAAAAAAAAAGAATAAATTATTGAATGAATATATAAGTAAACATATACAAATATACATCCAGGGTGGTTTTCAATAATTTATGCAGATATTTTGTCCTTAAAAAAATAGAAGATAACATCCCATTCTGTAATTGTTAGCTGTGTATTATGATCTTCTTTCAACAAATATAATGATAAGGATGACAAGAATAATACTTTACAATAGACAAACTTGACACATACATCCTCAAGCCAGATAATCAAGGCCAACATCAATACCAGTAAATTATTTACATAATATATACCTTTGATAATAAGTGATGAAAGTGGCATTTTATCTCTAAATTATTCATCTGTAAAACCACATTATACCAATCTAATGATTAAGAAAATATCAGGTGAAGAACAACCTAAAAATATCTAGCAAGTACTCTTCAAAACTGTTATGGTCATAAAATGTAAGGATAGACTGAGAAAGGCCACAACCAAAAGAACCTAAGGAAATATAACTACCGAATGTCAGGTAGTATGTCTTGGGTAGTTTTTTGGAACAAAAAATGATGGAAATAAAAACTTAGGATATATAATCAAGACTCAAAAATCAATACCAGGCCAGGGAGATAAGTGGTCCGTCTAAGCATCTACTTTGCAAGCACAAGGACCTCAGTTTGATCCCCAGTACCCATGGCATGCTGGCCCCATGCTGAGCCAGCCACCAAAAATCAAGCATGGTGGCATATGCTTATAATCCCATCACTGGGGAGGTTAACAAAGGAGGAACACTATGAGTCCTTACTGCCTGTGAGACCCTGCACCAAATAAATAACAAAAAATAAAGTAAAAAGTCAATAGCATTTTTGTACACATAAAACAAACACACTGAGTGAGCAATTAGGGAAATGTTGCCTTTCACAATAACACCCAAAATAATTAAGTATGGAGAAGTCAATCTAACAAAGAATGTAAAAGGTCTATATTGTGAAAACTGCAGTACTCTGAAAAAGGAGATCTAAGAGGGTTTCAAAAGACAGATGTTCCTTGCTCATGGATTAGAAGAACTAACACTGTGAAATTGGCCATACTCCCAAATTTATTATACACATTAAATGCTATCCCAGTTAAAATACCATTAGTGGAACCAGAGGAAATGTAGAATATCCAAAGAAATCCTGGGCAACAACAACAACAACAAAAATGTCAAGAGGAATAATAATGCCTGACTTGAAATTATACTACAATGATATTGTCATAAAATCAGCATGGTTCTGGCTAAAAAAAAAAAAAAATGTGAAGATCAGTGGAACAGATTAGAAGATGCAGACACAACTGCAAACACGCTCAAACACCTGACTCTGAGGAGCCAAACATGTTCATTGGAAGAAAGATAGTGGTTTTAATAAATGGTGCTGGAAAAAACTGACTTTCCACATGCTGAAGACTAAAATTAAACTGAGTCTATCACCATGCACTAAACTGGAGCTAAAATGTATCAAAGATTTAAATATTAAAACAGAAACATTAAATCCTCTGGAGGAAAAAGTAGGAAGAAATCTTGAAGACAAAGGGATAGGTAGAGAGTTCTTGAAAAGATAAAACAACATGGGAAATATTTCAAAGAATCAGCAGCTGGGATCTCATCTTTTTGAAAAGTTTTTGTACATCAAATCACCAACAGAGTAAAAAGAAAACCTAAAATTGGGAAAATTTTAATTGATTGTCCCTCAGACAAAGGACCTCTATTTATAACATACAGATATTTTTTTTAATTGGACTCCCAAAGTTCAAAGACATAGTTAAAACATGGGCATTTTATTTTTTTATTATGATCAGAATGTATTATTGAGGGAAAGAAAGCTCCTGTCTGAGAAAGGGACAGGAGGGGGTTCCGGAGTGGGTGTTCCCCCAGAAAGTTTTTGCAGTACTGGGGATTAAACTCAGGATCTTGCACTTGCCAGGCAAGTACTTATTCTATTGAGCTATATCCCTGGCCCAGGCATTTTAAATTAATATACACTTCTCAAATGAAAAATACAAATGGAAAATATACACAAAAATGTTCAACATCATTGGTCATTCAAAATATGCAAATAAAAACAACACTGAGATTTCATATTACCTCAAAAAGAATGGATGTCATTAAGAAGTCAGCCAATAAACACATGCTCTAGAGGTTATGGGGCAAAAGGAACACTTCTTTACAGTTGGAGGGAATACAGACTGGTACAACTATTGTGTTCATAAGTGAAACAAATCGGACCACATGTGTAAACATCATCTTGTCTCACTAGTGTAAGAACCTGGAAAAGTAAATAAAATTTTAAAGGTACAATACATACTGTGAAAGGAAAGGGAAAGAATCTATTAAAAGGGAATGAACAACGGGGATGAGGGAAAAAAGGAAGGGAAAATTATATTTATGAGTATATACAGGATAGCTTGCATAACTGTAGTGCTAACTTTTGCTTGCCCATTTTATTTTTCTCTTTCTTTTTTCTTTCCTTCTTTTTTTCTTCCTTTCTTTTTTATTTTTATTTATTTATTTTTGTTTTTTGAGTATCAGGATTGAACTCCAAACCTTTTGCATGCCAGGCTGAGCTAGACTCTTGCTGGTCTATTGAAATAATACTTTTATCTCTTTTCAAATTTTTTTATAACTTCTTTGACTAATTTTGCATGCTTATATCTGATAATCTTAACTCATCTGAAGACAACAATCAACAATATGCAATAAAACAAACACTGTTGAATTTCTATTATTTTGTTTAGTGAAATGCTGTATCATTTCTACTTTTTGCATTTTTCATTATTTTAAAAAATAAGGAAAACATGTGGAAAAGCTGGACAAAGAGTGGATATTATTACAAATAATTTCTCTATCATGGGCGTTCAAACTGTGGGGAATACAGATACTAATATTAGGCATTACTAATACTTGAAATTATATAAGAGATAGTAACTTTGTATTATCTTCATAACAATTCATCAAATCCAAAACTTGTCTAATTAAAAACTGTTCATTTTAAGAATTAAAACAAATAAAGAAAATTTTGAAAGTAATCTTTATTTTAAAACTAAGAACACTTGCAGACTGGTGCAACCATGATGGAGAGCAGTGTGGAAACTCCTTAAAAACTAGAACTCAAAATCCCATTCAATCCAGTTATCCCCCTATTAGGAATTTTCCCAGAAGAACTAAAGACATTATACCATAAAACTAAGAGCAAAACATTATTAGCAAGAGCAACAACTGAAAATCATCTGTATTTTGTAATGAAAGTGAGAATACCATCAAGTAAGAAATGGGTTCCAAGAGAATTGCTCTTACTCCAGGGGTCAGGAGAAGCAGCTCTTTACCCGGGCATTTCAGTTGTGTTCCTGTCGCTCTGAGTTTGGCCTGAAGTGGGCGAAGGCCATAAGAGTAGCTGATGTGTAACACTAAGCCGCCCTTGTCTAGTTCTCACTTCTTTAGGTAGCTGAATGTTGGGGCAACTGAAGGGAAAATTTCCAAAACTTTTTTTTTTTTTTTTTTTTTAATTGTATGATTTTATTCCTTTTTTTTGTTTGTTTGTTTTTTTTCTCGTTTCAGAACTTTTGTTTATTTATTTTTATGGCCGGCTCAGCCTGCCCTGAGGGCCGGGCTGGCACAGCATGTGGTGCCGGGGATTGAACCGCAGTCCCTGCAGTCACCTGCAGGCGCTTTAGACCACTGAGCCATCCTGCCAGGCCCCCCAAAACTTAAAAGATATGAGTTTTTACAATATACCAATGTAAATATAAATTATGTTAATTTTAAAAATTTGACATTGTGTAATTTTTTGAAGTTGTTACATTTTGAATTATAACTCTATACCAAAAAATAGTGCAACTGAAGATTCTCAGATTTAATAATTTTTAATCATATATTATATGTCAAAAATGAAATTTCAAATGTTTTCATATTAATAGAGAACAAAAAACACATTTATACAATTTATTCAGAAATAGAATATGCAGTCTTCTATGTTTAAAGAAAATTTTTAAGAATTAAGTTTTCTAAGTTAAAATCAGATGGCTGAAGCTACCAAGTTAAAAACAGAAAAGCTTAAAGTTACCATAAAAAGTTTTAACTAAATTTTTTGATTATTAAGTTTTTGACCTATATCCTAGAATCTATCTGCATAAGAAAAGATACATCTGCTAATTTGACTTTGTTATGTTCTCCCACAATAATACAGAATGTGGCAGTGCTTCTGATTGATTTCTGGCTTTATAGCTTTCCTTTCCCTGCTTAACTATTCTTTGCTGCAGATTATATAGAGAATAAATGAAACAGTTCAGTGAAATAAGTAATGGGAAATAACTTTGAAATGTCAACTTATTGGCATCATACACATAGAGTAAATATTACTACTAATTGAAGATTTAAGTAGAGCTAGTAATATAATACACTTGTTTACTTTATCAGGACCAATAGGCAGCCTTATGAATGTCCGAAGCATGGCAAACCAGCCTCATTATTTTTGATGGAACCAAGAGGCTAAAATCTGGAGCATTTTTAAGAACAAGAACTCATGTGTTCTTCTTTGGTAAGTTTAGTCAAAATTTTCTTCAGGAATATTAAACTATTCCTGAGCATACTACAAATTTATATTCCCAGGAGTAAGTTCTCTGCGTTGCTTTTAAAAGAAATGCCATTTATTCTTTTTTTCTAAAACACTTTCACTTTTAATGCAGCAAATATCCAGGGAGCAGGAGTGGTGGGAAATAGTGACACGGATCCTACAGAAAACACTTGCCAGCCCTGAGTCAACATAGCATTCTACCCACTAACAGATTAAGTGCTTTATAGACTTCACAGTATTGTTATTCCACATGGATAGCTTATTTATGGATTCTTTGAACGCAATCAATCTGTAATTCATGTCATATGTGGGCATGCAAGTTTTGAACAGAGGGAAAAAA
>PVJA010036931.1:0-20695 GCA_004027025.1 Myocastor coypus
CCCCAGGCACTTTTCAGGTTGGAGATTGGTTTTCCCTATATCATTTGGAGGTTCCCTATTGGAGGTCATCCACCTCAGATCAGTGTTTTCTTGCTGCACCAATAACTACATGGATCAGAGAGAATCTTTTTAATTGTTTTAATCTTTTCTTTATTTGTGCAGGGTCTTACTACACAGCTCAGACTTGTAGTGATCTCCTGTCTCATCCTCCCCAGTGCTGGGATTACAGGCATGCACCACCATGCCCAGTTTTAGTGGCTGGCTCAGTATGCCCAGGGGTGGGGCCGGCACAGCATGAGGTGTCAGGGATCAAACCCGGGTCCTTATGCTTATGAGGCAGGCACTTAGACTACTGAGCTATCTCACCAGCTGCTGGAAAAAATCTTGATTTCCACATTTGCCATATGGTATGATTACAAATGAATAATTTCAATAAAAAATTTATGACACATAGCAAGAGATGAGAGAATCTGATCTTTCTATAGGAAACAAGCAATCAATAGAAACTATGCCTTGGGAACTCAACTTATTAACTTAGGAAACAAGAAAAAAAGATGCAGTCAACTATTTAAAATAGGTCCAAAAATTAGAGCAAAACATACCTAAACAACCAAAAAGAATGTATCAAAGTTCTCACCAAATAAAAGGACAATTTTGAAAATTATAGTAACTAAATTTAAAAAGTCACTAGACATAATCTATTTATATTTAGCTTAATTACTGTAACTCTTGAAGGTTTTGCCATGAACATATTTTATTCATATATTGGAGGCTATGCAAACATACAGAAATCCATGTTTCTCCTAAAATATTATCTTTTTTTTTTTTTTTTTTTTTTTTTGTCTTTTTGAGACAGGGTCTTGTTATGCAGTTCAGACTGGCCTTGAGCTCACTTTTGTAGCCCAGGCTGGTCTTGAACTCGCACCAATCCTCCTGCCTCAGCCTCCCAAGTGCTGGGATTACACGCGTGCGCCACCACGCCTGGCTCTTTTTTAGAATACAATGATTAAAATTCACTGACTTTGAAACACATGAGAGTTTTAGTATGCTCTTAGAGGAATAAAATTCCAAACTCTTTTTTCTTTTTTTTTTTCTGTCTTTTTGAGTCAGGGTCTCACTCACTATACAATTCTGAAATGGTATTTATTCATTTATTTATTGGCGGAACTGGGGATTGAACTCAGGCCCTTGTGCTTGCCAGGCAAGTACTTATTCTACTGAGCTATCTCCCCAACCCCTTGCTATACAATTCTGGCTGGCCTTAAGCTCACTTTTGTAGCCAAGGCTGGTGTTGAACTCGTACTGATCTTCCTGCCTCAGCCTCCCAAGTGCTGGGACTACAGGTGTGCGCCACCACGCCCAGCAACACACTGAGTTTTGATAAATATTATATAGCTATATAACGCCACTATGCTCAAGTACATAACATTTTCATTGTCTCTCTCCTAATTCCCTCGTACCCCTTTATAGTCAAACCTCCACCCCAAACCCCAGCCTCTGGCAACCAGTGTTCTAATGATTGTCCCTACAGTTTTGACTTTTCCTGAACAGGTAGATAAATCAACTCCTACAACATGCAGTGCTGTGTATCTGCCTTCTCTCACAGGGTACTGTTTGAGACTTCTTTCTTGTGTGTACAGGTAGTTCATTTCTTGTTTCTACTGAATCATACATCATTGTTCACATGTACATTGTTATTATCCATAGCTGTTGTATTTTTTTTCCAGTTTGAAAGGATTATACATAAAGTTGCTATAAATGTTTTCCCATAAGCCTTTGTGTGATTATGTATGTTAATATATCTTGGGTACGATGTTAGATTTATTCTTTTTTTTTTTTTTTTTGTCTTTTTGAGACAGGGTCTCACTATGCAGTTGAGGCTGGCCTTGAGCTCACTTTTATACCCCAGGCTGGTGTCGAACTCGCACTGATCCTCCTGCCTCAGCCTCCCGAGTGCTGGGATTACAGGTGTGCGCCACCATGCCCGGCAAATGTTAGATTTATTCTTAAGCATTTCACAGACATTAATGCTATGATGTATCATATGTTTTCTATTTGAAGTTCCAATTGCTCATTGCCAATATGGTGAAATATAATTGGTTTTCTGTATTGATCTTACACTGATAGCTTTGAAAAATTCACATAGCAATATTAATATTTTTTGTAGGTTTCAAAAGATATTATATGTAGTCAGTTAGTTCTATGAATGAATACAGCCTCATTTTTTTCCTGCCCAGTCAGTATGATTTTTATTTCTTCCTCTTGCCTTCTTACAGGGTAAGAAGTATGTAGTGTCCTTCTTTATCTCTTTTGGTCATTCTTGGTTTGAAGTTCAATTGTTTGCAAAGAGAATAGCTACTGCTGCTTTTTTCTGAGTTCCTCTCCCATGGAGTATTGCTTTTTCATCCTCTGATTTGCAGTCTATGAGTTTCTTTTTGAGTTAAGTGTGAGTTCAATATACAGCATATTGTTGGATCTTGTTTCTTGATCCATTCTACCATTTTTAAAAAAAAAATTAGTGAACTGAGGCCATTTTTTTACATTGACAGTTATAACTGATATATATTGGCTTAACCTTACCATGTTATTTTCTTGCTTTTAGTTCCCTGCTTTCCTCTTCTGTTTAATTGCTTACCCTGCCTGTTTTTTTTTTTTTTTTTTTTTTTTTTTTTTTTTTTTTTTTTTTTTTTTTTTTTTTTTTTTTTTTTTTTTTTTTTTTTTTTTTTTTTTTTTGTCTTTTTGAGACAGGGTCTCGTTATGCAGTTGAGGCTGGCCTTGAGCTCACTTTTGTAGCCCAGGCTGGTCTCGAACTCGCACAGATCCTCCTGCCTCAGCCTCCCGAGTGCTGGGATTACAGACGTGCGCCACCACGCCCAGCTTTCAGTAATCTTTGTAGGATTAATTTGGTGCTCGTGAATTTCTTAAGTTCTTTGTCATGAAAATTTTTTTCAGTTAGTTTGAAAGATAGTTTTTCAGGGTACATTAATTGAGTTAGAAGTTGATTTCTTTCACAACTCGAAATACTTTACACCAAGTTCTTCTTGACTTAAGAAGTTCTGTTGAGAAGTCAGCCATGATTCTGTTGAGCTTTCCTTTATTACTGATCTATTTATTTTTTGTTTTTTTTTCCCCTTAAGAGCTTTTAATAATCTAGTTTGGTACTGAACTTCTAGGATCTTGATTCGTATATGTTTAGGTGTAGATTTAGTTTGGTATTGGTTATTTAGAGTTCTGTATGACTCACTTATCTGTGTGTCAGATTCTGTTCTCATGCTTGGGAAATTTTGTCATTGTTTCTACAAATAATCTTTTTTCTTTTTTTTTTTTTTTTTGTCTTTTTGAGACAGGGTCTTGCTATTCAGCTCAGGCTGTTCTTGAGCTCACTTTGGTAGCCCAGGCTGGTCTCGAACTCACACTGATCCTCCTGCCTCAGGCTCCCAAGTGTTGGGATTACAGGCATGTGCCACCACGCCCGGCAACAAATAATCTTTTTATGTCATTTTTGTTGACTCTTGCTCTTTGATTGACACTTGTCATTTGTATATTATTTTTCTTTGCAAAATATTGCAGCTGTTGAATTGTCATTTCCTATTTTTTGTTACTTTTAAGAGAACTTTCCGGGGCTCGGGAGATAGCTCTATGGCACAAGAGCCTGCCTGGCAAGTACAAGGTCGTGAGTTTGAACCCCAGTCCTGCAAAAGAGAGAGAGAGAGAGAGAGAGAGAAAGAGAGAATTTTCTTTTTATGATTACTAGCAACATTTCTGGCTTCAAGATCTTAAAAATCTATGATCAATTTTTTTTCAGATGGTTTTGCCAGTTTTCAGTGGAATTTTTAATATCCTGGATGTCTGAATCTAGTTTATGCGTTCTAATTCTTCCCTACATTATTGACTCATGGTTTCCATCATTTTCTTATGCACCTTTTTTTAAAATCTATATTTTCGTTAGATATGCTAAGCATTTCCTTCACTATAGTTGTCACTTCCTTTTTTACCTGAGAGATTATTTCTGATCTGATTTCTTCTGTAGGCTCATAGAGTTGTTTCTTGAACTCAGTTATTATCACTTCATAAATTTCAGGTGTATGTCTTGTATTTTCTTCTGCGTCAATATCTCCTGGACTTGTGAGTGGGCTAGAGATCTGAGATCATACTTTTCTTCTTCATCTTGTCTTTTTCTACTTCAAAAAAAAAAAATGTTTTATTTTGTTTTCTGTGATGATCTTTGTGGGTTTTGTTTTTTTGTTTGTTTTTTGTACTAGATAGCTATATCACTGATATCAAGGCTTCTCTAGGAAAGGACTGTTCTTCAGATACTTTTTCTGTATATAGGAGATTTTTGGTTCGTGTCTGTCTCAAGACTCTCCCTTCCAATTAATTGAGGGTGACTGTGCTGGCATCTGAGGGTCAGTCCTTCTTTTGGTGTAGGGCTGTGATGAAGCTATTATCCCAAAGCTTCCCAGTATTTTTACAGAGGGAGAACAACTGATTACAACAGATGTGACACCCTAGCTAGAGCAGTACAAATAGCTTAGTGGAAGTTGGTTAGGATGTAGAGATAAGAAATTAGCATCTCAAGAAGCAGAGAGCAATAAACAAAGCCAAGGGAGAGTTGTGGTCTGTTACTTGGGAATTCTAGGAAGCTGGGATTCTAGGAGGAACATAACAGTTTATCCTGATGGTTCCCTGTTTGTTATCTCCTCCCTTGCTTGGGATGTTTTTAATTAGCATTTGTGTGAACCTAGCAATAGGGAAAAGACCAAAGTCAATGGAGAATGCAGTTCTCATGTGATCATGTTCACTAGCCCAAAATAAAGCTGAGATGCTTTGGGGATTCTGGGCTCACTTTGAGAGAGACAAGTCTCAGTGACACCTCTGAGAAAAATTCATCAGATCTTCTCATAGTTTCTTTCGGCACAGACTCAGAACATTAGAACATTAGGACTGGGGACATCACCCTAAGAACAGATTCATGCTGGCTGAAAGGAGTTAGCAAGTTCTTGTGAGAATGGGTTGCTGTACAAAAATTTGAGCTTGACCACAGAAGTCATTGGGCTTCTGATCTCATCAAGTGATCTCTCCTGCAAATACTTCTGCCACTGTGATGCCATCTGCCATGAGGTCTTCACTAGAGCTGAGTATTTGCTAGAACCATACTCTTGGAACACCAGAATTATGGGTGATATATACCTCTTTTCTTAATGTTACCCAGCCTCAGATACTTTGTAATAGCAATAGACACCAAACTGAGTTATCATCCATAAAATACAGTAACAATTTCGGAAAGCATTGCTGGAAGAAAATGTTCCTATGAAGCCCAGATAAGGAATGATGTTATTGGCATTAGATAATGGCACCAGAGACTTGCAGAGATAAAAATACCTATAATCTCCCCACTTATTCACATTATGAAGAGCCATGGTGTTAACAGTGCTGCTTCTTTTTCTTATGATGAGAGATATGAAAATAGATAATCTTTCCTCTTTAGCCATTGTTCTAAATCTCCATTCATAAATCACTATACTTTGCATAGGTCCATGAATTTTTTAATACATTTTTAAAATATAGCTTTTCATAGACAAGGGACTTGTGAAAACATTTCTTCTTAACTCACATATGGCACATGGTAGGGGTGACTCTGGGCCTCTTTATGACAGAACTGTGTCTCACTTATAGATTGTGTTTTTAGTACCACACTGAATTGAATTGAGCTGGCTGTATACTAGCTTCTAGAGAAATCCACACATTTTTCTAAATGCGTTGTACAGAAATTATTCAAATTATGCTTCAATAGTTAGAACTCGAAAAGATTATTGTTTTTTCGAAAAGATTATTTTATAAAATAGAGATTTCTATACTGACAATGGACCTAAGCCAGATTAGAATCATTTAGCTCCTCTGATAAGGTTAATAGTTGACAGAATACCTGCCATGTTCTAGGCACTCGTACACACATAGCTTCCATTCACCATTCTAACCACTGTTACACCATGTGCATCTACAGTAATATAGACAGATGCAGTACTTTGGTGATCTAATAGCTGAGAAAGCATGAAAACACTGTGCTTGCAGTTCTAGGCCATTCATGGGAGAGTCTATGAGCACTGCGTTATTCCTGTCCCCACCATTCTTTAACCCTGTGTACCCTTATGTCCTGTGCCACAGTGTTTTAGTCATAAATCTCTTATGTTGGTCCAATAGGTCTGTAACTGCTTCAAGAGTGTTACTTCTTTCATACAATAACTGATGCTGTTTATCTATAGATCATAATGGTGGCTAGTCAGTTGTTCTGGGGTTGCTATAGTCAGGGTTATAAGCAATAGTAACCCATTTACAAAAATAGTTACTGGAACAAAAGCTGCACATCTCTGCTAAAATTGGTTGAGGTTACGTTTACAAAAGAAATTCAGAATGTTCTTTAGAGATCGTGACTCATCACTCTGGATGAGTTTCGCTTAGACAATCCATCTCTCTGCAACAATCTGACCTTAGGTGGACCTAATTGGAAGGCCTGAATCTAGAGAGTGGGTTTACTGTGGGTTGATGTGGATGTTCCTGGCCATGATTTTAGATATCTGGACGTTGAAAACAGGTCTTTACTAAATGCTGGGCTCACTATATGGGACAGAAAGATTGCCAGATATGTGATGCACACAAAAGTTGGAGGAAACTCTGTTCTAATTCAGAGACCTAAGTAAAACACAATATCCTCTATAATTCATGTTCTATATCAGAATTCATTTCCAGGATTCAACTGCAATTCATTTATTTATTTATTTATTTATTTATTTTGTCTTTTTGAGACAGGGTCTCACTATGCAGTTCAGACTGGCCTTGAACTCACTTTTGTAGCCCAGGCTGGTCTCGAACTCGCCCCGATCCTCCTGTCTCAGCCTCCTGAGTGCTCGGATTACAGGTGTGCACCACCACACCTGGCTTTCAACTGCAATTTAGACGTTATTGCAGAACATATGTAACTGACAGCCATGAGCTACTTTTCCCTTATGAAAAATTTTTAATTAGGCCGGGCGTGGTGGTGCACGCCTGTAATCCTAGCACTCGGGAGGCTGAGGCAGGAGGATTGGTGCGAGTTCGAGACCAGCCTGGGCTACAAAAGTGAGCTCAGGACCAGCCTCAACTGCATAGCGAGACCCTGTCTCAAAAAGACAAAAAAAAAAAAAATTTTTTAATTAGGTATCTTTCATCTGATAAATTACAGTTGGGGCCTGGCAGGATGGTTCAGTGGTCTAAAGCGCCTGCTTAGGAAAGCTTAGACGGCTACAGGGACTGCGGTTTGATCCCCGGCATCACATGCTGTGCCAGCCCTGCCCTCAGGGCGGGCTGAGCCGGCCAAACAAATAAACAAAAGTTCTGAAACAAGAAAAAATAAATAAATAAAATTATAGTATATGAACACATTGGAATATTATTATTTATTAATAATAATGTATTAATGCATGCTGTGACATAGTGAACCTTGAATATGTCATGCTAAGCAAATAAGCTGGTCATAACAGACAACATGCCAAACAGTATTTTCTATGAAATATCCAGAATAGATAAATCTAAATAGGCAAAAAGTGGTTCTTGGTTGTACAACCTTGTGTACATATGAGAAAACATTGAATAATACACTTTAAGGGGATAGGTTATTTGATAGATGTTATGTGTTATGTCTTGATAAGGCTATGAAAATTCTGTATTGTGGGCTTCAAAGTGTTAATGCCTCCCTCCAAATTATAACTTAACTCTAAAATTGAGAGAATCCATTCTGAACTGGGTCATCTGAGTCAATAACTCTAGATTGATGCTATGTATCCTATAATTTAAAAGGGCAAAGTTATAAATAGTCTGGATTTCAGACTCCTCCTGCTTTGTAACATGACTACGGTTGTCCCTGACATCTTGTCAGATTCTGAAGTGAGATTCTAAAGCAAGCCCTTACAACACTGGGAAAGGTGACACGCTCCTCGAAACTGAAGCTTGCAAATCCAGCTAAAGTTCGGTGAATCTGCACGAGTTGTGGCTCATGTGAAAATATGCTAGCACAACTGTAAGTTGATATACCGTTAAATTGGGCTCCATCTTACACAGCCCTGTTTATACTGTCAAACACAGTCTCAGGGAGAATGAATTGAAATGTGTGAAATTTATTTGGAGTCTCCCATGATTTGTCAGAGATTTTCAGAGAGTGCAAAGTGATCTGTGATCAGTTTACACGAGAGATGCAAGGGGTTCTCTAACTTGTCGTCTGGCAGAACAGTGGAAGAGATTCAAACAGTTAGTTATTAAAATTAACTACTAAACATTTTTAAGGTTTTTTTTGTGCAGGGTCTCACTTAAGTACTAAATATTAATTAGTGAGGAGTCCAAAAGCTGTGGGATTTTTTTTGCCCTGTTATGGTTTATGTCTAGTTGTCCCCTCAAAGCCTCATGCAGTCATAGGGCAGGAACTTCTAGAGTTTGAGACTTGATTCATAATCCCTGGGATTATGTGTTTTAATACTGATGGGATTATGGGTCTAACTACTTTTGGGATTATGGGTGTAGCCTAAGGTAGATAGGCTGAGGCAGAGAGCCTGAATGTAATATAAAGAGAGACAGAGAGACAGACTCAGGCTGTTGCTCTCTGCTCCCCTGGTTGGTCAGTTGCCTCTGTCACCATCTTGTTGCTGTTCTGCCTCCATGAACTGGATGTTCTGTGCCCCGTTCCACTTAGCCTTGGGCCGGCCAAATATGGACTGAAACCTCCACAAACTGTGAGCTAAATAAACCTTTCATTCCCTCATTTTGAGTGTCAGGCATTTGTCCCAGAAACAAGGAAAAAGTAACTAAGACACCCTGAAATTAACTTTACTTCACCCTTTATTTATTTTTTTCATCATTGCTGGCTCAGCCTGCCATAGGGGTGGGGCTGATGCAGCATGTGGTGCCTGGGATTGAACTGGGGTCCTTGTGGTTGCCTAAGCAGACACTTTAGACCCCTGAACCATCTTGCTGGCCCCTACTTAAGACATTAGAACAAGTACAAAGAAACTATATGAAATTATTTATGATACAACTTCATTTAAAAAAATCCTTTGCAAAAAATCTTAACAAAAAAAATTGAGAATATCCCTCGTGTCTTCTTAATAATCATATCTTTGTTTCTTGTGTGCCTCTATTAGAAATCATGGTTTAAATTTCTTGAGGGCAAGCCAAATAGCTCAGTGGGTAAAGTGCCCGCAAGCAGGCGTGGGGGACAGGGTTTTAATTCCCTGCCTGCTGTGTCCCCCCACCCTCAGGATGTACTGAGATGGCAATTGAGACATCATGGTAACATGCACCTGTAATCCCAGCTCTTGGGAAGCTATAAACAGGCAGATCACTGTGAGTCCAATCTACTAGTGAGACCCTGAACACCTCGTAGACCCTTCTCTAAAATATAAAAAATAAGCCAGGTGTGGTGGCACATGCCTATAATCCCAGCACTTGAGAGACTGAAGCAGGAGGATTGGTGAGAGTTCAAGTTTGAGACCAGCCTGGGCTACAAAAGTGAGCTCAAGGACAGCCTGAACTTCATACAAGACCCTGTCTCAAAAAAGACATAAATAAATAAATAAATAAATAATAAAATAAAATAAAATATTTTCTTGGAATACCTATGGGTCATTCTATGTTTCTGGAATATGCATTTTCTGGATAAATTTGCTTTCTAAGCACAAATCCAAAAGCTGGGCTTGACATTACAAAATTCTTGCCTCGGCCTTCCATGATGCTGGCATTATAAGAGTTAGTAGAGAATGAGCATTCTGTGAGATGAACCATTCAAGATTGGTGAAAAGCAGCATCTTCTGTGTTTGCCCCCTTCCTGGCTTACTTTGGTGGGGGTGGGTCTTTTATTGTGTCTATAGGGTACCTTTGTATCTTATCATGCTGCTCAGCTTCCCTAAATGTTGTCTTAGCATGTTTTCCGTTACTGTATCAAAATACTTCAGATAAGATACTTTATAAACAAAAGATGTTCATTTAGCTAACAGTTGTGGAAGCCCAATGACATACCATTGAGTTTTTTTGTTTTGTTTTGTTTTCAGGACCAGGGTTCAAACTCACGACCTTGCACTTACCAGGCAGACACTTGTGCCACGAAGCTATCTCCCCAGCCCCTCATGCCATTGGTATTTAATGAGGAGTTCTTTACTATATCACTACATGGTGGATGGCATGACAAAGCAGGAGCACATGGAAAAAACAGAGTGAGAGAAATCACCTGGTGAGTGAGGAAGCAAGAAATCCAGCTAAGAAAGCCAAAATGGCATTCTAATAACTTGCTCTTTTATTTATTTATGTTTTTTTCTTGTTTCAGAACCTTTATTTGTTTATTCACTTATTTTTATGGCCGGCTCAGCCCGCCCCGAGGGCAGAGCTGGCACAGCATGTGGTGACTGGGATTGAATCGCGGTCCCTGAAGCCACCCAAGCTTTCCCAAGCAGGAGCTTTAGACCACTGAGCCATCCCGCCGGGCCCCAACTTGCTCTTTTAGTAAGCAATCCAGTCCAGTGAAGACAAGAACTCACTGCAAGAAAAAAATATATTAGCTCCCTCTCTCTTCTTTCTCATTTATTTTAATGAGAAAAAAAGATAAAATAGCAATGAAACAGTTCAAAAACAGGTTAGTAGGACAGTTACAATAACTAAGAGCCAGCCTGATAGTTCAGCAGACTAAAGCACCTGCTTAGGCAGAGCACTATGGCCCTGGTTTCATCCCTGGTGTGCCATGCTGGCCCTGCCCCGGGGTGCACTGAGACAACCAGTGAGACTGGGCATGGTGGTATGTGCCTGTAATCCCAGTGCTTGGGGGGCTGAAAACAGGAAGATCACTACAAGTCCAATCTATGTAGTGAGACACTGTAGATCCTGTATCCCTTGTACTAAATGCATTAAGTAAATAAAACATTGCATATTGTTGTCTTCATAGTAGTTATTCAGAGAACAAGATGAAGAACTCAAAAGAAGGAATAAAACTTGAAAGGTATGACGCAGTTAAATGGAAAGAGAGAACTTAAGCATTAGCCCCTTAATAACTTAATTATCACAGGAAAGTACCATCTCCCAATACTATCTGACTGAGGACCAAGCTTTTAGCACTTGAACTTTCAGGGTGCACATCATACCCAGGCTATAGCCACAGTTGAACAGCATATGGCCTGCCTGAATCAGAAAGACTGTCATAGGAACTTATCCTTCTAAAACTTCAGATTTTTGTTGTTGTTGATACAGGGTCTTGCTACACAGTTCAGACTCATAGCAGTCCTCCTCTTTTAGCCTCCCCAGCACCAGGACCACAGGCATGTGTTACAGCAGGCCCAGGGTTCCAAGGCCAGCATGCCATGCAGTACTGGGGATTGAACTTGGGGCCTTGTACTTGCCAAGCAGGCACTTAGATAGCTGAGCTATCTGCTCAGTTCCTTCAGATATTTTTGCTAATGACGTAGGGTCTACTTTTGCTAACACAATGCCTTTTGGATGTATGACATGGTATTTGACATCCTGCATTTCAAACTTTACTTTTTTTTTTTTTTTTTGTCTTTTTGAGACAGGGTCTCAGTATGCAGTTGAGGCTGGCCTTGTGCTCCCTTTTGTAGCCCAGGCTGGTCTCGAACTCACACCGATCCTCCTGCCTCAGCCTCCCAAGTGCTGGGATTACAGGCGTGCGCCACCACGCCCGGCTTTTTAGTCTTTTTGAGAAAGGGTTTTGTTGAGCAATTCAGGCCGACTTTGAATTAGCTAACTTTGACTTAATGATCCTGCCTCAGCCTCCAGAGTGCTAATGATGCAGGGAAAAACGATCCCCCCCCCCAAAAAAGATCCCCAACCTGAAGAGTTTGTGTTCTCTAAAATTGATGAATGAATTTTAGAAACAAACTTAGGTTATGAGCAGAATAGAATTACTAAGAGAAAGAAAGCTTCTGTCAGGGAAGAGGGACAGAAGGAGACCCAAGTGGGTTGCCTGGGAAGTTGTCTTCTCCCGGGTTTTTATAGAGGAGAGTTATGTGGTGAGGTGGGCCTAAGGTTGTGGAGAGGACGTGGGACCTCGCCTAGGTGGGCATGGAGTGGGACAAAAACTATGGCCAACCAATGAGATTACAAACACCATTGTTCAGGTAAAATTATCATCGGGATCCAATGAGAAGGCAAGTCACGTAGCAAGTGGGCAAGAACTCCATCCATTGAGCTTGGGCTCCTGACTCTCTCCAGGATCTTTCAAGGTGATTGATACCTACTTAGAGTATCAATCCCTGATGCCCATCCATAGGAAAGTATGTAGTTGTTTCTGTTTACTCTTGTCTCGAGAGCTGGCCCACGGCAGAGGAGTATCCATCTCTAGTTGGAAGGTGGCCTTGTCTTCCATGTCGTCCTTGAGGGCCTGGCCCTGTCTGACTGCCTATAATATTTCTATCTTTTTTTTTTTTTTTTTTTTTTCGAGACAGGGTCTCACTGTGCAGTTCAGGCTGGCTTTGAGCTCACTTTTGTAGCCCAGGCTATTCTCGAACTCACAACGATCCTCCTGCCTCAGTCTCCCAAGTGCTGGGATTACAGGCGTGAGCCACTACGCCCGGCTAATATTTCTATCTAACTCAGCTGCCTACAACACTAGGATTGTAGGAGTGTACCACCACACCTGATCTAATTGACTAAGTTTCTAATTAGTAAGACAACCAGTTTTGTTATAACCTCTCATTAGAAACAAGACAGCTATTTCTCACTGGTTCCTGTTCCTTTCACTCTGATTCTACACTGATTATGTCTTAAGGGATGTTTTCAGGTCCAATTTGTATTGGAACCTCCAAGACTCGAGCAGCCCTGGTTATCCCTGTAGCCTTGCCTCCACGTTCACAGCTTTCTTTTTCATCTTTCTCTTCTTTTTAAAAAGCTTCTCAGGACTGCTGTAAGTGTTGTAGGTAGCTGAGTTGGATAGAAATATTATAGGCAGTCAGACAGGGCCAGGCCCTCAAGGACAACATGGAAGACAAGGTAACTTTCCAACTAGAGACAGACACTCCTCCGCCGTGGGCCAGGTCTCAAGATAAGAGTAAACAGAAGCAACTACATACTTCCCTAGGGATGGGCATCAGGGATTGATACTCTAAGTAGGTATCAATCACCTGGAAAGATCCTGAAAAGAGTCCCGAGCCCATGCTCAATAGGTGGCGTTCTTGCCCACTTGCTACGTGACTTGCCTTCCCATTGGATTCCGATGTTAATCAATTTTACCTGAGCAATGCTCATTAGTTGGCTGCAGTTTTATCCCACCTCATACCCACCTAAGTGAGTTCCCACATCTTCTCTATAAAAGTCCCTGGAAGAGACAGCTTCTGAGGGACACCCACTCGGGACCCCTCCTATCCCTCTCTTGGACAGGAGCTTTCTTTCCCCTAATAAATATGTTCTGCTCATTACCTCTGTTTGTTCCTAAAATTCATTCTTCGGTTTTAGAGAACATGAATTCGTCCCAGGTACTTTTCAGGTTGGGGATTGGTTTTTTTCTATGTCATTTGGAGGTTCCCTGTTGGAGGTCATCCACCCAGATCAGTTTTTTCTGCCTGCATCATAAGCTTTAGGCCAACCTAATATATGTAGTGAGACCCTGTCTCAAAAAAAAAAAAGGTTACAAAATTAAATGTTTTGGGGCCCAGCGGGATGGCTCAGTGGTCTAAAGCACCTGCTTGGGAAAGCTTGGGCAGCTTCAGGGACTGTGGTTCGATCCCCAGCACCACATGCTGCGCCAGCCCTGCCTTCAGGGTGGGCTGAGCCAGCCATAAAAATGAGTGAATAAACAAACAAAGGTTCTGAAACAAGAAAAAAATAAAAATAAAAAATAAAAAATAAAATAAAATAAATAAATAAAATAAAATGTTTTGAAGCTGGACATGGTGGCTCATGCCTATAATCCCAGCACTTTGGAGATTGAGACAGGAGGAGCGGTGTGAGTTCCAGACCAGCCTGGGCTACAAAAGTGCGCTCAAGGCCAGCCTGAACTGTATAGCGAGACCCTGTCTCAAAAAGACAAAAAAAAAAAAAAAAAAAAAAAAAGTTTTGAGCCTGCCAGATAGCTCAGCAGATTAAAGTACCTGCTCAGGCAGACCAGGGGGTGGGAGGTTTGATTCTGGCCTGCTGTGTTGGCTGGCCCTGCCCCCAGGGCATGCTGAGATGGAGAATGAGATTGGGCATGGTGGTGCATACCTGTAATCCCAGTGCTTGGGAAAAACAGGAAGGATCACTACTAGTCTGATCTGTGTAGTGAGACCCTATACTAAATACATTTTTTAAAAAATTAAATGTTTTATTCACTATTTTGTACATATCCTAAGAGATTTTATGTTCCCTACTCTTATTTCAGGAATCTAATACCATTTATTCTGCACCTTCATTTATTAAACAACTATCTAACTTGATCTTTTACCTATACCAATTACATTGGTTGATTTATCTTGGTATAAATTGTTGTGCTAATTTAAAATTTTTAAGTGAAGAAATGATAAAAATGAGATCAGATGGCCTTCTGCCACAGCAACCACTGAAGAACTGTAGCCATGGCCCTCTGCTATCCTATGCCTGTGCACCTCAACAAGAGCCACAAGGTGACTAAGAATGTGAGCAAATCGAGGCACAGCTGCTGTCATAGATGCCTCACTAAACACACAAAGTTAGTGTGGGACATGATCCAGGAGGTGTGTGACTTCACCTCCTACAAGTGGCACTCTATGGAGCTGCTCAAGGTCTCCAAGGACAAATGCACCATCAAGTTCATCAAGAAAAAGGTGGGGATACACATCCACTCCAAGAGGAAATTTGAGGAGCTGAGCAACGTGCTGGCCACCATAAGGAAGGCAGAAAAGAGGCCAGGGAGTTGGCTCAGTGGCATAGGCACCTGCCTAACAAGTACAAGGTCTTTGAGTTCAATCACCAGTGTCCCCTGAAAAAAAAAATTACAAAAAAAAAAAAAAAAAAATCAATTCCACCTTTGAAATTCAGTAGTCTTTGATGTTCTACATAGCCGATAAGTTAGCTTTATTATGGTGTATTTCAAAGTTGAAGCTGTAGCTCAGTGATAGAGCACTTCCCTAGCATGCTGAAGGCCCCAGATAGAAGTGAGATAGGTGGTAGAATTAGTGGACAAGGACATTTAGATACTAAGTATATTTCATACATTCAAGAAGATAAAAGATACTTTGGGAATACAAAGAAAGACCCAAATGCCAGACACCCAAAATGAAGGAAGCAAAAGGTTTTTTCAGTTCATAGTCAATGGAGGTTTCAGTCCATACTCACCTGGCCCCAAGGCAGGGGGGCAAGTGGCAGAGGTTAACCTTTCATGGCAGCAGCAAAGAGTAGAACAGTAAGAGCAAAAGGGAGGAGCAGCAGCAACAATGGCAAAAGAAAGCAAGTCTCTCTCCTGTGTGTTGTATTCCGTGTAATGCTCCAGTCTGAGTGTAGCACTCACACCCATAATCCCAGCAGCACTTACACCCATAATTCCAGCACTGGATCATGGATTAACCACCAAGCCTAGAAGTTCAATCCATACCTGCATGAGGCTTTGGGAGGACAGCTACACACAAACCATAATAGCTAGGTAGTAAGACCTTATCTCTACTTACATAAATAAGGTTAGCAAGCAAACTTTCCCAATAAAGAACAAAGTAGTATTTTAGACTTTGTAGACCTTATGGTCTTGGTCATAAATAGTTAAACTTGCTGTTTTAATACAAAAATCAGCTAGATATAATAAATATGTGAGTTGGTATGGCTGTATTCCAAAAACTTTATTGATGAAACAAATGACAAACCATGTTTGGCTCATGGGCTATATAGTTTAGCAACTCCTGGTCTGTGCTATAAACCGTAAGCAAGTCAGTTAAATGAAAGAATTATACAGTTAACCCAACAGAAGAGATAAAATGGAATAATAAAAACATAATGCTCAACAAATTCAAAAGCAGGCAGAGTAGAATCTCACCCTCAGGCTTTGTTCTCATCTGAAGCTGACAGAGCCAGCTACCAAAGGATGGAGATAAAGTGGAAGAATTTCTTGCTGCCAAGTCCAATTGAAGTCCCTACAGAGTGCTTTCAGGAAGTGAAAGAACCCATGTGGTCCGAGGTAAGGACAGAAACAGGAAGTCCTGGCAGGGCCCAGGGGAGGAAAGATAGCCGCTTGGCCAATAGGCTCAAGGTCGAGGCAATCTCAAACTTTGGCTGCTGTTCAGTGACAACTGTGTGCAAAGGAACAGGATGAGATCTTTTTATAAACTCACAGTTTGACCTTGAACTATATCATTTTCTAAGAGGTGCACTGCTGACAATTACAGAGATTGTTGTCATGGTTACTCACGCGTGGCCATTGATTGTGATAGTGAAGACCTTTTGGCTGTTCAGACTGTGCTGCTCAGAGAAGGAGGTTTTTAAAGGTCTTTTGTTTGTTTGTTTGTTTTTAATGTCAAACTACTTCTACACATTGGTTATCTCTCTCCAAGAGGCAACTCTGAGATATACGAGGAGTAAATTTGTTTGTGTTACTTGTGTATTCATGTACAAGGAACCTCTGCACAGATATTCCATTTGAATCTGATTTGCATTAGTTTTTGTCTGAACTGTTTTCATGTAGTATTCATTTAGGGTTTCCTTTCTCTTAGTTTTGAATTAGGTTTATGAAAAATAGGATTTTGCGTTCAGTTTTTGTTTATTGGCTCATAACCTTTTTAACAATCTGCTCATTGTACAAGTTTCAGACTACTTTAATCTTGTACCAGACATACTTGCCATTCAATAATTGTTAATTGCACAATGAATATTTCAGTTAAATTTTTCAGTTTTATTCAGAATAGAATTTAAACAAATAGTAACCAATAAATAATATAAGAATTTATATATATTGCAGTTCTGTACATTTTCATTTTGTTCACAGTTCAGTCACTAATCAATTGTTATATTAGTATCCTATAGTTCATTAGTAGCTCTTAGGGAAATCATGACCACTGACACTGGAGAGATCTGAAGGTAGAAGAGAGGGAGACGAAGATTTCTGAGTGCTACCGAGCTTCACTGAAGAGCCCTAGGAACTCTTTAGGCTATGTTGTCAGAGTAGAGGAAAATTCAAGGCCTATTTAGGAGATTAAATCAGAATTGTGCTGTGCTAAACTGGGAAGATAAAGACAAGCAATGTGGACAAGACAACACTCAGGTTTGTTGTGTGTACCTGCACAGTGATTCTATTCATGGACATAGGAAACAATGGCCGATGACCAGCTCTAAGCAGGAAGACAGCAAATTCAGCTTAGATATAGTGCGCTTGGGAAACCTTTGAGAAAGCCAAGTGGAGAAATAAAGTAGACAAGATCTGTTGGGAGAACAGAAGCTTGGACTAGTAACATCAACTTGAGAGTCATTGTCTCATGAAAAGTGACTGAAGTGACTGTCAGCACTGAGGTCTGTAAACATCTGTCAGTCCTAAGGAGACTATAGAATGAGAGCAGAGATCAGGACTAAGACTAAGGCCAAAGTACGAAAGGTTTATGTTGCTTTTGTGTTACATGCTATTTAGAGATCAGGTAAAATAAGCACAGAATGATGCTGAGAACAGGGCTGATCCTGATGTGACATCAGTGTGATGGGAGTGAATTGAACAATAGAAGTGAGAAAGTAGAAATCCTAAGTCCAAACACATCTTCCAAGCCGGGCGTGGTGGTGCACACCTGTTATCCCAGCACTTGGGAAGCTGAGGCAGGAGGATCAATGTGAGTTCAAGACCAGCCTGAGCTACAAAAGTGAGCCCAAGGGGTTACATAAAGCAGAAGTATGGCAGGTTTTAGAGACAGTGCAAATCAAAACATAGTTTTTTTTTTTTTTTTTAACTAGTCTTGCTTTGCTTTGAGATAAATAGGAGCATGTCATGAGAAAGATCTGGCTCAAAGGGAAAGACTGATGCCACCAAAGAGGGAAGAGATCATTGCAAAAGTGGTAAGCATGAGGATGGGGAGGTTAGGAAAAATAAGCTCCTCCACGCATAACAAAGCAGAGTCTGGCTGCAGGTGCCACATGGTGAGTTTATAGGACATGGGGAGAGTTCTTGGCCAATAGCTCCAATTTACCCTAAGAAACTGAGGGCAAGAAGAGACGAGAAAGATTAAAGTCTCAAGAAAAGCAGAACAGTCACCCAGAACATAGAGAGTAAGTGAGCCAGAGAAACAGCTTAGAACTTTCAGGCAGGGCTGAGTCCACTGGGGAATGGTGATTACCCACTTATAAATGGCTCATTTCACAGACCTAATGGAAAGAGTGTCAAAAACTTACTGTATAATGTTGTATCTTTCTTAGCAATTCTGTTCAAGACAGAACCCAGGGCAGTTATTTTTATTTATTTTTATTTTTTTTTCTTGTTTCGGAACTTTTGTTTGTTTGTTTATTTTTATGGCCAGCTCAGCCTGCCCTGAGGGCAGAGCTGATGCAGCATGTGGTGCCGGGGATCGAACCAAGGTCCCTGTAGCCCACTGCAGGCGCTTTAGACCACTGAGCCAATCCTGCTAGGCCCCAATAGCAGTTATTTTTATATGTATGTTATTATCTATATTTTTCTTTCATTGATCTTAAATATAGAATTATGAGAAAAAGTTAAAGTAACTGAAGATTTGATGATAAAAATATATGATGCAACAACTATTTTTAATTTGCTATTCTTATTTTGATAATATGTATTGTTCTATATTTAAAATTTTTAAAAATATAGACCAAAAAAAGTTAAGGTAACTAAATCATTTTTTTTCATTACAATTTAAAGAAATGTACCAGGGTTACCAAAAAGTTAATAATTCTTAAAACATCCCAAATACCAGAATCAGTATTAGTATTTGGAATGTTGATGAGGGCTTAGAGATAAAACCACAGAAAACAGTGGCCTTTGCAAGGTGACCTGGTGCAAGATTTGGTAACTGATGGGAAATAAAGGAGTCAGTATGATGCAGTTGAGGAGTCATTATTGAAAACCAAGCTCAGAAAACTAAGTAAACTCAAGAACTTGAACATCCAAAAGCGAAGTAGCCATGCCGTATTTAAAAAGGCTGTTGTAGGGGCCCGGCAGGATGGCTCAGTGGTCTACAGCGACTGCTTAGGAAAGCTTGGGCGGCAGCAGGGACCGCGGTTCAATCCCCAGCACGTGCTGCACCAGCCCTGCCCTCAGGGTAGGTTGAGCCGGCCATAAAAATAAATAAACAAACAAACAAAAGTTCTGAAACAATGAAAACGCTGTTGTAGACCAAAGGAAGTCTATGTGATAGCTAATTTTATATAGAGGCCTACAATAGATTGGCTGGTATCCTCCCACACTGATGAGGGCAGATCTTTTTACTCAGTCTGTTTATTCAAATGCAAATCTCTTCTGGAAGCACACTGTAGTAGTCCATTTTCTCGTACTATAACAAAATATCTGAGGTTGAGTACTTTATGAAGAAGCTTATTGAACTCACAGTTTGGGCACTGAAAACCCAGAAAGCACGATGCCATCTCTGGTCCTCTGAGGCCGTGCCACAGCATGGTAGGTGATGTGGCAAAAGTGTGTGCAAGATGGAAAGATCACACCACAAGATTGGAAGTCAGACAGCGATTCAGGTACAACCTGGATCTTTATAACAACCACTCCTGAGAACTTACAGATCCCAGGTGGTCAGTAAAAAATTATTTCTAGGTATATCTGTGGGAGTATGCTATGGCTTGGACAGGGGTGAAATATGTTCCCCCAAAGGCTCACATGTTGGAAATGTGTTTCCTAGTATGGAAAGAAAAGAAGTGGTGCTGGGCCAGGCATGGTGGCTCACGCCTGTAATGCCAGCCCTTGGGAGGCTGAGGCAGGAGGATCAGTGAGAGTTCGAGACCAGCCTGGGCCACAAAAGTGAGCCCAAGACCAGCCTGAACTGCATAGTGAGACCCTGTCTCAAACACACACACATACACACACACACACACAAAGAAGTGGTGCTACTTATAAGAGGTGGAGACCCAAAAGAGATAACTAGAGGTACAGTCTTTGAAAGAGCTTAAATGGTTCCGTGAGAACAACTAACAAGTTCTCAGATGATTGTTATGGAAGAGACATTTTGTTATAGCATCAGAAAATGGACTACTACAGTGTGCTTCCAGAAGAGATTTGCATTTGAATAAGCAGACTGAGTAAAACGATCTGCCCTTGCCATTGTGGTGGGCACGAACCAATCTATTGTAGGCCTAAGCAGAGGAAAAAAATAGAGGAAGGGAAAATTCAGTTTCATCTTGACCTGGGACATCCGTCTTCTCCTTAAAAACTGGAACTCCTAGATTTGGTCCTTCTGAGGTCTGCACTTATAATAGCAGCCTTTGGTTCTCAGGCCTTTTGACTGCACTGACTTATACCTCTGCCATTCTTGCATCTCCAGCTTGCAGACAGCAAATTGTAGGACTTCTTGGCCTCTGTAATTGTGGGAACCAGTTGCAATATTTATATCTCCATATATTCCACTGGTTCTGTTTCTCTGGAGAACTCTGGCTAAGACAGACTGATATAGTAATAAAGCCTAAGATGCTCATGGGCAGGAGGATCAGTGCAAGTTCGAGACCAGCCTGGGTTACAAAAAGTGAGCTCAAGGCCAGCCTGAACTGCATAGCGAGACCCTGTCTCAGAAAGACCAAA
>PVJA010036932.1:0-20733 GCA_004027025.1 Myocastor coypus
CTCCCTTTCCCTCCCCTCCCCTTCCTTTCTTTTCCTTCTTTTCCACTCTCCTCTCCTCCGTACCCTTTCCTTTTTCTCTTTCTCTCTTTTTCTGTCTCTCATTTTTTGTCCCCCACTTTCCTCCTCCTCTTCTTCCACCACTTTATGTATCGCTTTCTTGTCTATCTCCATAAACTAGGATGTCACTTGCATAAAAGTTCATTTTATTCCAGGAGCCTAACATTCAGTAGATACTCTGTTAAATTTTTAAGTGAATTGATGTGTTGTTTTCATTACTGTGTATGTATTCTCAAACAAGCACTTCTTCAAAGCATTTACAAAAGTTTGGTATTGGTAATCCAGATGCATACTGGTGACTCATTCTTAGTCACTTACTGGCAATGTAAACTTAGGTGCACTGCTAAGCTTCTGGGTGTCTTGCTTTCCTCATTCATAATATGGAGATTCATAATAGTACTCAATTTGTATAGCGTTACTAAGAATTAAAAAAAGTACACACAAAGCCATCTTTACAGAGCATGTCAAACAGTAAATACTTAGTGACTAAGGGTAAAATCATATTAAACTTTTGAGGAGGGATGGTTACGATGTGTGAGACACAGAGCTACTCTGGGAATAAAGTTGTATTATTTTTTCCCCAGAAGGGGTTCTCAGCTATTTCAAAATGTTTGGAAAATTCACCTAGAGTGAGTTTGAAGCTGAACTGTAGGACATTCCAATTTGATGGGTCAGGAAAGGCCTGAACTGCATCACCTTACCAGAAGAGAAGGAGGGGTAGAACCAGGCAGCGTGCCAGAGCCCAGAGTGGGGCAGGACAGGGAAAGCAGAAGACAGGGTGATCGCGACGCTGTCATTTTCGGAGTCCCTTGTGGTCGTTGTAATAAATTATCACAGCAGAGTGGTTTCCAAAGAATAGAAATTCATTTCTCACAGTGCTGGAAGCCAGGAGATCAAGATCAAAGTCCCAGGAGATTCATGTACCTCTCAACTCACAGGCGTCCCTTTCTCAGGGTGTCCTCACATGGTGGAAGGGACAAGGTGGCTCCCAGAGCCAGAAGAGTGCTAATGTCACCTGTGAGGGCTCTCCTCTTGTGACTTTTCTCCTTAGGGCTCCAGCTCTAAGTACCATTGCCCTAGGTGCTGGGTGTCAGCATATGAATTTGAGGGTGGCAGGAAGTAGCACAGCCATGACAACAGAGGGTCAGGGAGCCAGGCCAAGGTCTTCAACATTTTTCCTGAGGTTGGCAGCAAATCACTGAAGAAGGCAAAGTATCGGGGTGATATTAGCAGGTGTGGGTTGTGACAGCTATAATCAGAGCAATACAAGGATATCTCAATGTCAAAGGATACTTGCTCTAAGTTCAAACCACAAGTGGCGGAAGTGCTGTGTCTCTTTCCGTCGCCCCGGGCTGTGGTAGAAGAGCAGGAAGGAGAGAGACTGCAGTACTTCCTGAGTGCTCCTGGCTTGATGCTTCTCCCCCTGGCGTGTCCCTTGATGCACATGCGCTCCTCCCTCTGCCTTTCACAGGTCCTTACTCCTCATCCTGTGAAAGAAGATGCAGAAGTCAGCTCCTGTCTTCCTGTTTCTCTTCTTCTCTTCCAGGAAGCATCCACCTCAAGTTTTTCTTATATTACTGCACAGGATACACGTGAAAAAGAGAAGAAAACTTTCTGTCTTTTGTGAAAACAGAGTCCCCAGTGAAAGTGTGGGTAGGGAAAGGCTTGAATCAATCATGTGAGTGTACAGAGCGAGCGGACAGTTATTTCTTTTTCTGTTTATATTTTTGAAAGTCATTGTTTCTGGTTTTTAATTTTATTTTGAAGAGTAAAAACAAATAGCAGAAACAAAGACAGCTTCTTTTTCTGGGAAATACCAAATGGTGGATGACGCCAGTGCAGCGGGAGGGGCGGGAGGCTCCGGAGGCCCCGGCGGAGGAGGCTGCAGCGGCTTCCACGGAGGCTTCGGCAGTGGCCTGTGAGGTCACGGGTGAGGCAGAGGCCAGTGCCAGGGCCGAAGCCGCGGGGCTTGGGGTAGTAAGGCCAAGGACAAAGAGTGGATTCCTGTCACCAAGCTGGGCCGGCTGGTCAAAGACATGAAGATCAAGTCCCTGGAGGAAATTTATCTTTTTTCCTTACCCATCAAGGAGTCTGAGATTATTGACTTCTTTCTGGGCACCTCCCTCAAGGATGAAGTTCTGCGGATCATGCCTGTGCAGAAGCAGACTCGTGCTGGCCAGCGGACCAGGTTCAAGGCATATATCGCTATTTGGGACTACAACAGTTGTGTTGGTCTGGGTGTAAAGTGTTCCAAGGAAGTAGCCACTGCCATTCGTGGGGCCATCATCCTGACCAAGCTTTCCATTGTCCCCGTGAGGAGAGGCTGCTGGGGAAACAAGATTGGCAAGCCCCACACTGTTCCTTGCAAGGTGACCAGCCGCTGTGGCTCTGTGTTTGTGCGCCTGATCCCTGCCCCCAGAGGCACTGGCATCGTCTGAGACCCTGTGCCCAAGCAGCTGATGGTGGTGGCTGGTATTGATGACTGCTGCACCTCTGCTAGGGGCTGCACTGCTACTTTGGGCAACCTTGCTAAGGCCACCTCTGATGCCACCTCCAAGACCTACAGCTATCTGACCCCTGACCTCTGGAAAGAGGCTGTGTTCACCAAGCCTCCCTATCAGGAATTCACCAAGTATCTTGTGAAAACCCACACCAGAGTCTCTATTCAGAGGACTCAAGCTACAACATAAAGGATTTTTATACAAAAATAAAGTGAATTAAGTCTGTAAAAAAAACCAAAAAACAAAAAACAAAGACAAAACCCATAAAATCTAACAAACAACCCAAAAGACAGAAGGTCGTTCTCGAGGAGCAGAGGGCTGCGAGTGCAGCGTGGCAGCCCGAATCACAAGCAAAGGCTATATTTGAGGCATATTTACAAAATTAAATCCACAGGACTAGATCTAGTGATTAAATCAATCTGGAGCAATGGCCCAGAGAAATGCAATATAGAGAGATGACCGCTAAGGGGTATGGAATTCCACTTGTAATTCAGAATTTTCTTCAGGATCAGCAAAAAACAGGGTGACATTGATCGTTGCTCAAGATGCGGAAAATGAGTTCCATTTTGGGCATACAGAGTTTGCAGTCCTAAGTGGAGATGTTATTAAAGTACTCAGAATTGTGTATCTGGAATTTAAAACCGTGATCTAGATTGGAAAAGATGAGTGTGGGGACTTAGGGCCTATGGTCGAGTGCAAGGCCTAGCAATCCAGCCCCAGTGCCGTACCCAAACGAACATGTCATGTTTTGTGAATGGAACAGCCAACCCAGAATGAGGCAGTTCCGGCCTGATGAGGTAGTTCCCTATTTGCCAGAATTTTAGGCTTTCAAAAAAAAATTCCTTCTGTTCTATCATCACTAGTGTCTTTTGTCGGAGTTCATCTCAGCTGAGCCTGAGGCAGGAATTCAGATCATAAGATTCACGAAGAGAACTTTGTGGGCAACCTGTAAGGGAGGTTGGGGAGAAGGAGAGGACACAGTCCATTATTGGCTAAGTAGCCAACTGAAAGTGCCTCAGGCATGAATCAAGAGGAGTGGCCATGAAGCAAAGATTAAGTCAGTCTGTGGACAAGGGAAATCAAAAGAAATGAGGGAGAGGTGAAGGGCCTTAGAGAATATAAGGTTCTTTCAAGCGGATTGACTTTGAAAGGAAAGGGGAAGAGGTAGATGGAGAAAGACAGGCTCAAAAGAGAATTCCAAATGGTGGTGATATTTGAGGAAATAGGCTGATGGCAACGCCAGAAAGGAGAGAGGTTGCAATATTAAAAGGGAGAGAAATGGTGGTTGCGGTAATGTGGAATTGCAAAGGAGCCTCGACTTCAGGTTAGAAGACTATTTTACCTAGAGGGAAAGACACATAACAACTGAACCAGGAGGGAAAGATATAAAAACCATTTAAGCTTATCCATTAATATGTGATAGTGGTAAAGGAGGAGCTGGGGGAATTCTGCCTAATTGCACTTACATTTATTTTGCCAACAAGACACAGAAAAAAGTCATCTACTTGGCCAAGTAGGCAGAGTAGGAGATGTTAAAGATGATACAATAGAGAAGAGGTGTAGAAGGCTTGAGTGGTAAAAGTTCTGAAGGGAATAGGAACAATATATGACTAGCATTGCCCACAAATAGTTCCAGGCCCAGGTGAGATTGAAATGTCATGAATTTATAGTAGTAGCAACCTTGGTTGGGTGATTTTTCTGGATACTTTATAATTGGCCACTTTTAATCTTTCAAAGCCATCTGAACTTTGTCCCTTAGGTAAAGCTTTCTGTGCTCAATTAGCAATGATCCTTCTCTCTGAGTCCATGGAATTTATTGTCTGCCTAACTTAGTTGTCTCTGTGTTCTGATGCTTTGCTTTTTGCTGTTGTTTAAGCTGTCCCTGGTTTTCAACTAGGACAAAACTGTCCGAAGGTTGGAACAGCGCCTCCTTACCTTCTCTGCATTCTGAGCACTGCTCAGTGGGAAGTCATTTGGGTCTCATCACAGGGCCGGAGTCAAGTCGCAGCGCTGACACTTAAGCCTGGTAATGTAAGAGTAATCATTTAACTTCTTTGAACCATAATATCTTCATCTGGACAATGAGGTGATAGCATGTCTGGTTTAGAGAGTTATTGTGGGGGTCAAATGAAAACTATATGTGGAACGGTTATGAGACTCTGTGTCAAAGTTAGATGCTTTGTGCAGAGCGTGATCTCTGCATGTAATTATTAAAGAAATCAGTTAATGCATTAATGGATAAAGAAGGGAGTTAAGCAGATGAGCTGAGCCTCTTTCAATCTGTGCTATCTTGAGCTAGTTGCCTAGACACTTTAAGCTTTTCTTTCCTCTGGGAAGCAGAGGTAAGAGATGAAGGATGTGGGACACTTGGACGGACTGCAGCTTTCTCTGGAGCTCAGCTTTGGCCTGAATTCTATGGCTCTCCATGACACCAAGGAAAGATAGTGCGAGGTAGGTGCGGACATGCGGGGAGATTTGGGGAGATTATAAAATAGTCTTTTCACTTTACCGTTTTGCTCAGGCTAACCCCTTTCTGTGCCTTCTGAATATAAAAGCAGGCTAGCATTCCTTCACGTTTTTGACAAACATATCCATGGCTAGCCTATCTAACGTTCCTCTCTTGGCTCCAGAGTGCAGAATTGCAGCCAATTTCTCTTCATGAAAGTTCAGCTTGGACTTAAATTCCCTATGCACATGTGAATTTGCTCCAAGATTTCACATGACTGGCAGGTAGCATGTTAAGACTTGTCTGACCACATAAGCATGGATTTCTAAATAGTATGTGAAAGTTCTTGATTCCAGGCTTACTGGTATAAGTCCAGCCAGCTTTTTACATTTGTTTTCTTCCTGTTCCTTGTGCCAAAATAAACCACCAAGTGCTAAATTTTTAGAGCTTATGACATGCACTTCTGTCTAAGGTGTTTGTCACCTTGCTGCGATCGAGGCTTGCAGGACCTGCACACTCTGGGGTCACTTGTTGTTTCTTTCTACTTCACTCTCATGGCTAAGCACGCTCAGCTTTCCTTTGGATCTCGGTGTTCTGCTTAGAGTTCCCTTAGATCGTCTTTTCCCCATCTTGGCCTCAATATAAATTTTATAACCTGCTCGGAGTAGAAATGAAGTGGATAAACAGAAAATATATGAAATACCTACGGAAGAATTGGAGAAGATAGAGTTCTGGAAATACTTTGAAAAAGAAGAGAAGTGAAATCACCTTGGAAGAACAGAATGTTGAGTTGTTAAGAGAGTGTCTTTCAGGTCACACACAGTTCAGGAGAAATACTACGTCCATCAGGCTGTGCCTGTCCTGCTTCCACTGATGGTCTACATTGTGGTTCTTAACCTTTCTAATGCTGTGACCCCGCAATGCAGTTCCTCATGTTGCCGTGACCCCAAACCAAAAAATAAATTTTTAGTTTTTAATTTATTTATTTATTCATTTTATTCTAAAGACTAAAAATAGCAGAAACAAAGATTGAAAAACAGTTACAAGAGTACATATAGTACAGAATTTCAAAACCAGAAAAATTTAACAATGGTTGTATTACATATTTTCATCATCAGATCAGTTTAGATTAATAGATATAGGTATATAAGATTGATCAAAACAATTAAACCATAACACTTTCTATAAACATTCATTTTTTTAATAGCTGACACACTGCATATTGTCTTCACACAGGATGAGTAAGATATTGGTCCTAAGAAACTTTGAGAGGTTCATCAGACTGATCATAGCACCATGCAACACTAAAACTATGCTTGGAATGTATGTCATTCTCATTTTTTTGATGTGTATTGCTCCCAATGTAAACCCAGTTACTGTTATATTTGCTCTCAAGTAAATGGTTGGTTAACAACAACAACAAACAAAACAGTATTAATTGAGAGTAAGAGACTGGGCCAAATGCCACAGGCTTGACAGGCTGCAATTTTGTACATCCTTGAATTTCCAAATGTCTACGTAAAAATTGTGTAACTGTTTATATCACATTCTATGGAATGTTATTAGAATATCAATGACTGTCGGAAAATATCAATTCCAAGCTAAGTCAAAGATTTTTTTTAAAAGAATTTTTTTATTTTTTATTTTATTTTATTTTTCTTGCTTCAGAACTTTTGTTTGTTTATTTATTTATATTTATGGCCCGCTCAGCCTGCTCTGAGAGCATGGCTGGCACAGCATGTCGTGCCAGGGGTTGAACTGCGGTCCCTGAAGCTGCCTAAGCTTTCCTAAGCAGGTGCTTTAGACCACTGAGCCATCCTGCCGGGCCCCAAAGTCAAAGATGTTTGATATTCAGAAAGCCAGTGATGATAAGCTCAATTACCTATGTTATAGAGTAGTAGTATCACGAAGCTTTTCTACTGAAGGGTTAGTTAACAAACCAAAAATTGGAGAAAAAGAAGGGCTATGCAGATAGCCAATATTTTGGCTCCAGCCCTCCAAGGTCAGTAGGGCCTCAGGACATAAGAGAACCTGTGCTGTAATATCCTATAACCCAGACGTGTCCCAAATTTTCTGGTCAAGGAGATTATGGGACCTCAGAGGAAAGGGATGAATGAACTATAGTGTGTCTAAGGAGAGTCACCCAGAGAAAAACATTCTCTCAGGCTTTCACAGAAAGCAAACTAGTCAAGCAATGGCTGTGACTCATTCTGAAGGCTGACACTGACAATAGTTCTACAAAGCACTGTACACAGTTTCAAAGTTAACCCTGAGGGAATTTGACCTTGGAAGATGCAAAGGATGAATGTTTTGTTATACAGGACTTTCTTTAACTTGCCCTTGATCACTCAGCAGAAAAGCTTAATTACAAGGCATTAAATGCAGAGCTAGATTGGTGTGATGAGCTGTAACAGGTTTGGATCAATAACCCATTTGCCAGTTTCTCAGGTAGCCCACTGCAATTGTGGAACATTGGACTGTGTGTGCATCTGCTTCCTCTTAGTTCAAAGAGAAGAATTTTTTTTTCTTTCCTTACCAATATCAGTTGGGAGGTGTGTCATGCCCACACCCTGTGCTCTGTATGTATAACGATTGTGAGAACAAAAAATAATTTTGGTGGCTACTTCAAAACTGTAATTTTGCTACAGTCATGATTTCCAATGGCTTTAGGCGACCCCTGTGTTTTGGTCATTCGAGCCTCGCCAAGGTCATGACCCACAGGTTGAGAACCACTGGTCTAGAACGTGTGTGTCTTTTGCCGGTGCATCAGTCCGCCAAAGATCAGTGAGACTAATTCATTCTGTGTTCACAAATAGAGTGAAAAAGACTACTCCTGCCTCTTATTGCAATCTGAAGATCTAGAGGGCAGCTCGCATGCTGATGGTAGGTGTTCCCTACTTGACCTCCACCCCATGCATCCAGGCTGCAAGACTGACTTTTGCTCAGGCTGTGGTACCAGGGTATTCTATCGACTTGCCTCCTGCCTGTCCTGTGGAATATGACATCAAACAGAATTCTAGGTAAGAGCCTAGGAATTCTGATTTCCTCAGTAGGCTTCAGTTGGTCGCCTTCTCTAGAAATGAATCTGAGCTCCCCTTACATTTTTTAACCTCCCATTTAAATTTCAATCCTCTACTGAATATGAGAAACACTGTAGCTTAGAGGTGCTCCCGTTATCAGAATGTGGGCAGATGTGAAGCATGTTCCTTCCGAGCTTGGCCCGGGAGAACTTCACTGCTGAGATTCATTCTTGCTCAAATGTGGATGCATCTATATCCCTATATTTGAAGCTGCCAGTGGATGCATAGTTGTCCCCCCAAAGCTTTATGCAATCATGAGTCAGGGTTTTCTAGAGTTTGAGACTAACTCATGATCTATTGGGATTATGGGTGATCCAAGGATGGGATTATGGGTCTAAATACTGTTGGGATTATGGGTGTGGCTGAGGCAGACAACCTGTGGCAGAGAGCCTCTCTGTTGCTGTTGTTGGTCGGTTGTCATTGTTGCTGTTCCACTACCGTGAACTGCTGGCCTCTGCCATGTGCCTCTCTGCCTTGTATTCAGCTGAATGTGAAATGAAAACTCCAGTAATGTGAGCTAAATAAACCTTTCTTTGTTTCATTTTGAGTATCAAGTACTTGTCCCAGCAACCAGAAAAGAGTAGAAGAGTAACTGAGATCTATCTATCTATCTATCTATCTATCTATCTATCTATCTATCTATCACATTCATCATAGGGAACTGGTACCTATACATGTTATATCTCAGCCCTCTTTTTGTGGACTAGATATATTCTTATATTTTCAATTTCTTTCTTTCTTTCTTTCTTTCTTTCTTTCTTTCTTTCTTTCTTTCTTTCTTTCTTTCTTCCTTCCTTCCTTCCTTCCTTCCTTCCTTCCTTCCTTCCTTTCTTTCTTTCTTTCTTTCTTTCTTTCTTTCTTTCTTTCTTTCTTTCTTTCTTTCTTTTCTCTTTTTGAGACAGGGTCACACTATGCAGTTCAGACTGGCCTTGAGTTCACTTTTGTAGCCAAGGCTGGTCTTGAACTTACACCAATCCTCCGGCCTCAGCCTCCTAAGTGTTGGGATTACAGGAATGTGCCACCACACTCGGATTCAAATGCTTTCATCACCCATGCCTAATCTGTTTAAAATCTCTCAGTGAGTTTTTAAGTTCACTCATTTTAATTTTTGTTTTAGAATTTTATTTGATTTTATAACTTCTATACATCTGGAACTCTACTTCACTGCTAAATTACATAACCACATTAATGACAATGACTCACAGCTTATGTCCAACACTTCAACGTGTATGTATCACATAGATTTGCTTTACCTTCTATTTATTTGTCTTTTGCCCATGTTACCCAAGTCTGTTTTGGTTGTTTTGTATGGTTGTGCGTTGTTATTTTTACTTAAATGCTGGAGATTTGTGCCCTAAGCTCTAGGTGAGGATCCTTATTCTTCAGAGAGGATTTAACGTGCCCTTGACGGGTGATCAGATTAATGTAGTGTGGCCTTCTTTGAATATAATGTGAGATGATTCAAAGCAAGACACTGGTTCTGTTAAAGGGGCTCTACCTCTTACACATTGGCATGCAGCTCTTTGCACTCC
The DNA here is from genome assembly GCA_004027025.1 of Myocastor coypus. Taxonomy (NCBI): domain Eukaryota; kingdom Metazoa; phylum Chordata; class Mammalia; order Rodentia; family Myocastoridae; genus Myocastor; species Myocastor coypus. The sequence goes on from PVJA010036932.1 coordinate 9,617, forward strand.
TAAGCAAGCACTGGAGGATTTGAGCAGCGCTCATATTCTTGGATATCCTGAACTCCTCCATCTTATACCTCTAAATTATGAGGCTCCTGAGAACTCTTCCTAGTTTCTCAGGCTCTTAGCCTCTCAGCCACTATGCTGTCACTTGGGATTCATAGTCACTCAGAGGCAAAGGGCCTTTCAGTTCTGGAACCCCCTCTCTTGGCTTCTCATCTTGATTTCAGCTTCACAAATTTTCAATGCCGTGTTTTATAGAATTGCCGAATTGATACTTAGAAATCATGTCCCTAGTGACTTGGAGTTGGATCAATGGCAGAGTACTTGCTCATAAAGTTCATGATTTCAGTTCAGTCCATAGCACCAAAGGAAAAAACCTCGAAGGACTAAAAGGACACGACGTTTTCATTCTTGTTGTTTGTTATCAGCAAGGTTGACTAAGCAGCCTCGTTAGCCATTGGTGCAAATGGAAACCAGTCTAACCCAGTCATATTTATGATTTTTTCACTTCAAATTTCATCTTATCCATGAACTTTGTTACTGAATACTTATGTTGGTTTTTGTGGTGTAATTGCAAGATTTTTGGCTCGAGTTCATAATTCTCCTCTTCTTATTCTTTACTGCCTCTAGTAGTAATCTAAATCATAGCAGGTATTTCTTAGAAACCAAATAGCACCATAGGTTAAGTAGATTGCCATTTTATTTATTAAATTAAAGGTCTTTTGTTTATAAAAATAAATTCTGTTAAAACTAGCTGAACAAAAACAAAGTTGTTGTGAAGTTATAGTAGAAGATCCTGTGGATATCTAATAAGAAGTGAGACATATTTTTCAGCATTAGAAAATGCATTCTTACATACTCTTCATACATTAGAAAATGCATTCTTACATACTCTTAATTCTTTGCATTTCTCTGAAGAGGCCTAATTCTTCCCGTTCTGTAGCAAGCAAACTTTACCCATGCTCATCTTTCCCATGAAAAAACCTAGGGAATGACCATCCAATTCAAGCTCTGAAACAAATTATCACAGCCTCAGTTTCTTCTCAATTCAGATAATGCATTATTTCATGGGTAAAAAAGAGCTAGCTCTTGACCTAGTGTCTATCTTTGTTGCTGTGGTGATGGAGTAATATTCCTAAATATTTCCTTTTGGTGCTCCAGGAGGAAAACTAAACCAAGGAAAAGGAATTAGGTTGTGTGGAACAAAATGATGCTTCCTAGTCTTGGTCCTTAGGAATCAGACAGAATTGAATGTCAGAAAGGATGAAATGGACGAGAGATAAATAGTTGGATGGAGTCAAGTAAAGATATATGCATAACTAGGACAACAGCATATTTTCTTCTTAAGAGAGCACATCTATGTATGATTAAATTAATAACTATTACATAGTCGCATTCATTTACTTTATTTATTTTGTACAGGGTCTTACTACACAGGTTGGACTTGTAGTTAATCCTCCTGTTTTCAGCCTCCCCAGTGCTGGGATTACGGGCATGCACTACCACACTCACACTGAGTGGCCAGCTCAGCCTGCCCAGGGGCAGGGCTTATCTATTTTAAATAATCATTAAATTTTGAAAAATAATGATATCTCTGCATATTTATTTATAAAAGATATTCACATAGAAATTTTTTTTTTTTTTTTTTTGTCTTTTTAAGACAAGGTCTTACTATGCAGTTCAGGTTGGCCTTGAGCTCACTTTTGTAGCCCAGGCTGGTCTCAAACACACACTGATCTTCCTGCCTCTGCCTCCCAAGTGCTGGGATTACAGGCGTGTGCCACAAGCCCGGCATATAGAACTACTTTTATGAATACACAGATCATTAATTTCATGTGCTTAGAAAGAAAATCATTTAATATTATCTTACTTGAATGTAATAGAAGTAAAGCTAAAATAAAATGTCAGGGCCAGAAAATTGTTTTCAGATTGCAATCTGAATAGTGCTTCTTGGACTTTGGCAATGAGAAAAAATGCTACTGCAGCTGCATCTTTGAGGGCCCCTTTCTGTAAAATAAATAGTTTTGAAGAGAGTGGGAAGGAAGAAAGTTGTGGGGATAAGGAGGCTTACATCTAGCTTTCCAGTGGATGCCAGGGAGATCAGACCAGACGTTGCTGAGGGAGCTGTATATGAGGCTGGAGCAATGAAGCTGAAGGTGTGGTAGGTACCTTAGGAGGCTAGAGACACCAGGAATGTGGAGTGTCTCCTAAGGAAAGCTGTAGGTCTTGAGTAGACCTGGTTCACTCAGGGAAATGTGGACTGCAATCAGTACGCCCATAGGAGGGAGGCTAGCCAAGCCCTCTGGAACACACGCCTCAATGCTATGTGCCCAGATGCTAAATATGGAGCTATAGGACTTGATGTTCTCCATGCTGGGTTTGGTTTTGCCTTAATCCTATTCTTTTTCCTGTCTCCCTGTTCCTCCCCTTAGAATGAGAGTGGTTTTCCTGTGACATTGTACGTCGAAATTATGTGACTTGCTTTTGATTTTCACAGAGGGTCGTCCCTACGAGTTTTCTTTTCCTCACTAACTAGTTTGACTTGGATTTTTTGACAAATACTTGAAGTGACAATACTTGGCAGAGGGGTTATCATGCTTTCAGTTGGATACATACTGGCATCATAGGTGGGATTGCTTATTTGGACATGAAATGTGGCTAAAGGAGGTGTGCTTTGGTTTCAATTTGATGAGGGCTGGGATATAATGGTTAAGTCTAGGATCAATTTATTGGTTTTAGGCTCCTTGTAGAGGATCAGTAGAGCACATTTCTGGGTGTATGCAGGTGGGTCATAGGAGTATGACCTTGGGTGCTCTACCTGGTCTCTGGTCCTCGCTCCTTGGTGCTACAGTCTGCTGTGCCTCCTCATCACTGAACTAAGCAGCTTTGCTCTGCCACATCCCTCTACTAGAATTAGTTTTAGCTTTTTAAATATTTGGTGATAGGGGTTAAACATTCTGGCCCAGCTGTTTTTTTTTTTTTTAATTATTTTTTAAATTTATTTCTTTTTTATGTGGGTGAGAATTTGTTACTGATTTTTCTGGTTTAAATACGAAGTCCCCCAGAGAGTCAGGTATTGTGGGTGCTAAGCTCACAAGCAGATTCATCGATTATTGAGTCCAGATTTGAAGGAAGTTGGGCACTGGGCCTAGGTCTTTGAAAGTTATATAATCTGGGAGTACTTGTTCTCTGCTTCTTTTTGAGGCACAGATGAAATTAAAGAAGACATGAAATAATATCTGAAATCTAAAAAGATTCAAGCACAGTTTATTGGAATTTGTGGGAATCAATGAAAATAGTCCCCATAGGAAAATTGATTGTGATGAACTTGAACAGGAAAACAGAGCAAGAATGAAGAAATAGTCTAACGCTGTACCTCAAGTATCTAGAAAAAGCACAAGCTAAACCCAAATTCCAAAGGAGGGAGAAAATTATAAAGATCAAAGTGGGAATTAATGCCATTGAAGCAAAGAAAACGATACCAAAAATGAGTGAATCAAACAATTAGTTGCTTAAAAGATTAAATAGGATTGATAAACCCCTATTCAACCTCAATCAAAAATGGAAAGAAACAACTAAATTCATGTGGTGAAGAATTAAAAAGGTGAAATTAGTACACATCCTGTGGAAATTCAAAGATCATCAATAGTACTTCAGAAATATTTACTCACAGGATGGAAAATACAGAAGAATTGGGAAGATTGTTAGATATACGTGAATTACCAAAACTCAGTCAAGAAGATATAAAAATCCCATATAACCTTTTTGTTTATTAAGTTGGAGGTTCCAGAGACTAAACTCAAGAACCACTTATTCCACTGAGCTATCTCCTCAGCCAGCCTTCTCTCTTTTCTATATGTCAGGTGTATTGTGTATGTCAGACATATTGTCCCAAATATGGAAATATAATGACTACATGGATTCAGTCTCATTATTTGATATTGATTGGCCTGTTGTAGAGCTCTATACCTTCAGGATTAAAAATTTAAGGTCATTTATATCTAGAAACAAATCCATATCTTCTAGATTTCCAATTTGGTAATATACATGTGTTCATAATACCCTCTGATGGGATTTGTATTTCTGAGTCATCATTATGTCTCCTTTGTGTCTTCTCACCTTTATACTTTTTATGTTTTAGGTCTATTTTTTCTTTGTTACATTTCCATGCATAAAAAGCTTATATCTGGGTTGTTCTTGGCTTTGTTATTTTATTATTATTATTATTATTATTATTATTATTATTATTATTATTATTATTATGAGTTGTATCATGAGGTCATTTGTTTGATATTTTTCACTTTTTTGATAAAGGGCCTTGAAACTGGGTGTGGTGGTGCATGCCTGTAATCCTAGTGCTGAGGAGGCTGATTCAGGAATATCATAATGAGTCCAAGCTACATTGGGAGACCTCATACCTAATAAATAAATAAACAAACAAAGAAATAGAAATTTAATAAATTAATTAATAAACTAGATAAAGGACAGATTGCTATGAACTATCCTCTTAGTGCTGGACTACTGGCATGTCCCACCATGCCTAGTGAAAGCTTACCGTTTAAATGGTACCTGTAGGTCTTCAAGGTTTTCATTGTTCAATCAGTCAATTAATCGTTACCTTTTCCCTCTTTCCTTTTCTTTGTCCCTCTCTCCCGCTCCCTCTTGCTCTTTCCATTTTTCCCTTTCTTAAATTGGGTCATCTTAGAAAGCCTGTGATCAAGGTCAGGATATTTTTCTTTTACCTTGTCACTGATGAGGCTCTCAATTATATTTTTATTTTTATTTATGGAGATGTTCATGTCCAAGATTTCTGTTTGGCTCTTATTTTACAATCTTTATCTCTTTGCTGAATTTCTCATTTAGTCTTCTGTTTTATTTGTTTTGTTTGGGTGGAACTCGGGTTTGAATTCATGACCTTGCACTTGCCAGGAAGGTACTTGTGCTATGGGGCTACCTCCCCAGCCCCGAATTTCTCATTTAGATCAGAAATTTTCTTTCTAATTTTGGTAGGTTATTTATATCTTATTAAGTCTTATTAATTTTCTGTGAAAATATTGTTTTAAACTATTTTGCAGGATGGGGGCCCAGCGGGATGGCTCAGTGGTCTAAAGCGCCTGCTTAGGAAAGCTTGGGCGGCTTCAGGGACCGCGGTTCAATCCCCGGCACCACATGCTGCGCCAGCCCTGCCCTCGGGCCGGGCTGAGCCAGCCATAAAAATGAGTGAATAAACAAAGGTTCTGAAACAAGAAAAATAAATAAATAAATAAATAAATAAATAAATAAATAAATAAATAAATATTTTAAAAAAAAAGTATTTTGCAGGAGCTCATCAATTTTCTCTTGCTTGGGATCTCTGGCTAGCAAGTTTTGCTGCTTTGGAGACCCTTTTATTTTGTCCTTCAATGCTTTGCTTTCCCATTTTGATATGTGAACACACAGATCAGTGGGCTCTACTAGTTTTATAACATGACTTCCATTGTAAAAGAACTTCTTGTGGAAGTATCGTCCAGGGTGTCATTTGGCTAAGCTATGTTGGATTGGATTTGGTTTCAGATGGGCATTTTAGGGTAGCTTCCGCAGAGCTTAGTTAGCTTTAATCAACATAAATGTCATTTGAACTGTCTGTGAGTGACATCTGTCAATGACCCAGGACACAAGGGGTTGTGGGCTGCTCTGGAAGCTGGGTGCAGGTCCCTTGGGTGTGGTAGGTGCCTTGGCTATACTGAGCGTGTCACATTCAGCTATATGTGTGTGATACCCATCAGTTGTCATATGTTTGTTGTAGAGGGGTACCACCTAGGTGGATTCACACAGGTATGGTACAGAATGCCCAGTAGAGGGGTGGGTGCCAGGAAGCCATATGACGGCTGGGCCACATGAGTGGGCCCAGATGGATCATCTGTCAGTGTTTTAGTTTGGGGTTTTCAAAGGAGAATGGTAGAATACAGGACACATAGTTTATAAGATTATTTTTATAATAGTCACCTAAGATTCATATACAAAAGGAGTGCAGAAAGTCTGTCCTGGCACTGAAGATCGAATGAATCCAGCTGAGGGATTGGATCCCATAGTAATGTCGTGCACGAGTCCAGCTGTCCCTCATGAGTCAACAGCAATGGACAGTCATTTCACACATAGCCCTGGGAAGACCCAAAGGTCAGTGGGAAAAGCTAGAAAATGTATGCCGGTGGGATGAAGGATCTGTGCCAATAGGCTGAGGGCTCTTCACTAGAGCTAGGAAGCGACTCTCAAAGTAAGAACCAGAGTTTCTGTCAAAAGGTACCACTGTGATCCTCTGCAGCTATGAAGTCCTGAGCTCCTCTAATGATAGGAGCAGCTGAGTTCATATCAGGAAACCCAGCATGACAAAATTCCCCAAGACTTTGAATAGAGCACCACCTTCCTCTCCAGGGACACAGAAAGCAATGCTCAAAACAAGGACCAAAGCTCTCCCAGAAGGATCTGCAGCCAATCCCAGTGACAACAAGGTCCTGAGTTCCTTTGATGATGAGAACAGCCAAGTTCATCAGGAACGCCAGCATAACAAGCTCCTCCAAGAGAGCCAACAGCTTCCTGTTCTTCTTAGGTTGTTGGCAACGATCCTCAGCTGGGTCTCCCACACCCAGCACTACTGTCACTGCACTGCAGTCTGAGGACTGTGCAGATGTCAAGGGCTGAGCCACTCAGAGCAAGCGGCCAGCTGCTTCACTAGCAAGAGTGGGGAGAGTAGAGTTGCTCCTCTGCCTCTTGGGCTTCAGTGGACTGAGTTGAGGACAGACTGACTGGCTACTCTGTGGCACTGTCAGGGAGCAGGCAGGCTTATCTGGTTGTTTTTCAGAAGTGCTTTACTAAGCAGTGCCATTCAGGACAGGCTGCTTGGCTACCTTCAGGGACCGAGAGTGCATGAGCAAGGCCTAGCCACTGCAGGGACCTTACTTGGGTGTCATAGAGGGCCACAGAAGTGAGTCAAGCCACGCGTGTTATCTTCCTCTTCTAATGTCCTCTTTATCACTTACATTGATATAAAGTCTTAATTACAATACACCCTCACTCATTCTGCAACTGTTGATATCCAGTCACTTGGATGTAACGCAGTAGTTCTTAAATCTGGTTGGACTTTAATCAGCTGGAAAAAACGTAACATCTACTAATGACTGGATTTCACCTCAGGCCACTTAAATCAACGTCTTTAGGCATGATAACCAGCTATTAGAAGTCTACTTAAAGGTGTCCCAGATGATCTGGGTACTTCTGAGGTTGAAAGCTCTGGTGTGATAGATTATTCCAAAATGGCCTCTGAAGGTTTATACTTCCTGTGTCGGCTGACGTTTGCACTTGAGCTCTCCCATCACCAGCAGGGAAGCTGAGAGACCTCCCACTAAGTTGGCACATTGATGCAGCAATAAGAGTAAGTGCAGGTGAGAGGCACCTCCCAGACAGGTCCTCAGGGAGTGAAAAGTAACACATCCTTCTAAGATGCCAAGTTGTGGATAGTTTGTTACTCAGCGAAGTCTAGCTAATATACACCAGCAGGGACACAAGTGAAAAGAGCTACTTTGGGTGCTTTGGCTTTTATTTTTATTGTTATTGAAAGACCCACATGTCTCAGAAGCATTTCTATCCTCCAAGGATTGGCCTGCAAACTCTCCTCGTTCTGGAAGGAGATTTAGGCAGAAAAAGAGGCGTTTCATGGCACTATATCAATGTCTTCCTGCTTTTGGCCAAGGTCTCTTTTCAGTCTCATTACTAAATGTTTCCTCTACAACTACAAAGCTTGAAGGGGCCACCTGCCCCTGGGGCTGGGGCTCAGGCTGACTTTCACGCACACAGCACTTGGATTGCATCAATGTGTCCTGAAATGCCCTCACCTTTGCAGAAGCCTCAGTTTGGGTCCAGACTTAAGAAGCCTCCTTGATTAGCTGGACATGGTGACACATCCCTGTAATCCTAGCACTTGGGAGGCTGAGGGAGGAGGATCAATGTGAGTTTGAGACCAGCCTGGGCTACAAAAATAAGCTCAAGGCCAGCCTGAACTGCATAGCAAGAACCTGTTTTATTTTTATTTATTTATTTTTTTTTATTTTCTTCCTTTAATGGTAGGTTTAAAAAAAATTCATCATAGGTAAAAGCCTTCTGCCTTCCATGGTGCTAATACAAGTGGAATGCCAGTGACAGGAGCAGCTGTGGCTTTCCAGAGAAGAGGAGGTTAATGGCATTACCCCGGCCTGCATGGGGCTGCCCACTCACAAGCCCTAGAGCCCATCTGGCCCTTCTCTATTTTCTTTCCTGCTTTCTCTCATCCTTCCTTTTTCTCATTGCTTTCTCTGGGAACCTTCTAGTAATCTTGCACAGAGTCAGCCATACTGCCCACAGGGTTGGGATTACTTGAGAAGCCATTGCTCCAGGAGAGCTGACGATTCTGAATGCACAGTTCAGGGCCTTCTCAGGCCCACTGATAAGCTGTGCTATCATCACTGTACTTGAGCAACCTCTCCTCCCTCCAGCATCCCAGGCCACAATGCCAAGTGCTGAGTCAGGCTGATTCTCAGCTCAACTTTCTGATAATTGGGCAAAGGACCAACACTTCATCTTGCTGATAAAACGCAATTCTTTCCTGATGGATCCAGAATTATAATCAGACTCTACAGATAGGTTTCTTCATCATAGACATAAAGAAATTTGGGGATAGATGGCTAAAATACACAATGACTGAGACTATGTGCAAATTTTCAAAAGAAATTGTTGGTGTTATCTCAGTTAGTGTGCAGTGTTTTGTAAGGGTGCACCTGGAGCATGTAGCATATAGAATTTATCAAGCATGGAGCAAAGAAAGCTGCCTTATAGGTACTATGTAAAAACTTGAGAATCTACCTGATCCATGGCAGCAGCTGCCATCTGGCCTGTAGCATTACTTGTGGAGCTTCTGGAAGCTGGCTGAGAACTCTGCTGATTAGCACCTGTCCATGCACTCTTGTGTTGACTCAAAGAAGAATATAGTAATATCTCCTTCCTTACTCCCTCCAAGTTGCTTTAAAGTGCCTCTGATTGGAAAGTATAAGCCAGAAGGTGATGAACAGAAAAGCCACGACATGCAGTTTCCAGGCTTCTGGCTTTGGAATTTAGCAAAGAGGTGACAGTGTTGAGTATCAAGACAACCTACGCAAACTACAGATAAACTGTTACAGCAGGTGTCGTCACGATAAAAGTGTCTTTCCTTGGTCACACAGACAGCTCTTCAGCTTGGAATGAGACCACTGTCTCAGGACTGTGTCTCTGTCCTCTTCTGGCTTTGTTCTTGAAACCCAGAACTTCTCAGCCAGCCCATGTTGAGTCAGGATCCATTGTCAGCTGCTAAATCTTGACAAATGCAACAGCAATTGCCCTTACAGTTGCTTTCTTTCCTTCTTTTCTTTTTTTATTTTATTTTATTTTATTTTATTTTATTTATTTATTTTCTTGTTTCAGAACCTGTGTTTGTTTATTCACTCATTTTTATGGCTGGCTCAGCCCACCCCAAGGGCAGGGCTGGCGCAGCATGTGGTGCCGGAGATTGAACCGTGGTCCCTGAAGCCGCCAAAGCTTTCCCAAGCAGGCGCTTTAGACCACTGAGCCATCCCGCCGGGCCCTCCTTCTTTTCTTCATCTCTTAGTTTTGTACCTACTCTTCCAGGGCAATCACCAATTAGACTCAGAGAAGGAAAACCCTGGCACTGAAGAAGCTGATCAAACCCCCTTCTTTAGCAAAACGTTGCTCTGTCCATGAAACAGAGTGAACTGCGACTCTGACTCCCTGGGAGGACGGGTACTTGCAGCCTTCCTTCTTGTGCCCCAGGAGCTTGGAGGGAGTCTCTCCCCGTGATCTTGTTCTGCTTCAAACCATTCTCCTGGGAAGGGAACTCTGAGTGTACTCACTGCCACCTCTGTCCAGTTCTACATGTGAACATTTGCATTTTCGTGCAGTCTCATTTTCCTTGATGGAAACATCAACTCTGTATTACACATCATTGCAATATTCTCATTTCATCTATGATGAAATGAGGATGTGAGGGAGTAAGCCATTTATGCAAAAGTGCAACTAGCCTAGGCAGGATGGAACCTAAATGCTTGTACTCTTAGCAATGTCCAGCAATTCCCTACAAGTGAAAGGAAAGGAAGGTGAAGCAGTCAACTTAAGTCTTGCTGCCTTCATCATGGGCCCACTGTCGCCCTCAGCTGAGCACTGCCCCTACCTCAGTACCCCTGGCGACGCAACTAGGCAGCTTTTCAATAGAAGAGAAGTGATCTAGGAGTGACATAGCCAGCAGGACCTTCCCTAATGCGTTAACATTTCATTTCCATCAACTAGACCCAATTTAATTAACAGATGTTTAATTCCTAACTGCTGCTTTCTATACTGTATGTTCTGGCTGGTTATTTGGAATATTTATCTGGTGCTAAGAAGACTATGGGATTTGCATGTCATATATGCTAGGTTAAATTTTACTATTTAGAATCATGATGAACCAAACGTAGGTAACCAATAATTCTATCAAACCATGGAAAAGTCCCTTTCCCTCAACCCCAGGAGCACTAAGCCCTAGAGCTGTGCTCCCACAAAGGGTAGGTGGGTGGCAGGGTATTACACATCACTCTGCTTAGCAGGCATGACCAGATCTATAGACACTATAACCTTTTAACTTAGCTGTAGTTTTCTGATGAAAACAGATTGTGTGTTTGTTTTTCAATTTTTTTATTGTTTAAATTTAACAATGGTTATATTACATATTTTCATCATCAGATCAGTTTAGATTAATACCTATACGTATATAAGATTGATCAAACAATTAAACATTAACCTTTCTAAATCCACATTACTTTTTTCCCCCCCCTTCTTTTCTTTGAAAGTTGACATATTGCATATTGTCCTCACAATCATTCTATAGAGTGCAGTGTGTGGGCATGACCCACCTCCCTATTGATGTTGCATAGAAAAAAGAAAGAAAGAAAGAAAGAAAGAAAGAAAGAAAGAAAGAAAGAAAGAAAGAAAGAAAGGAAAGAATATACTTCTCTTTGGACTAAGAGGAAGCAGATACATACACAGTCAAAGGTTTTGCAATTGCAGTGTGCCACCAGTGAAGCTTGTGA
>PVJA010036933.1:0-20731 GCA_004027025.1 Myocastor coypus
TTGTCTTTTTGAGACAGGGTCTCACTGTGCAGCTCAGGCTGGCTTTGAGCTCACTTTTGTAGCCCAGGCTGGTCTCGAACTCACAACGATCCTCCTGCCTCAGCCTCCCAAGTGCTGGGATTACAGGCATGAGCCACCACGCCCGGCTAAGGATTTCTTTGTAACCAGTGAGATGTCTAAGTCTCTACGAGTCTTATTAGGAAGGCTATCCTTAAAAAAAAAAAAAAAAAAAAAAAAAAAAAAGTTCTCAGTGAAAATACTTTTTTGTATTAACAAACAGTATGTCTCATCCTTTTACTCAGCCAAAGTGCAACAGATGTCAAAGTCACTGCAGACATGGTGAAGGAGGCTCTCGAGGAAGCAGAAAAGGCCCAGGTTGCAGCAGAGAAGGCAATCAAACAAGCAGATGAAGACATCCAGGGAACGCAGAACCTGCTGACCTCGGTAAGACTGCCCCACTGAGGCTGTGTGGCGGGGAACACTTGCATACAAAGTAGTTATCTGTGAACAAGAATTCTTAGAACTGAACAGTAAAAAGAATTCCTCTAATTTTAAATTGGACCTCCAGAATAAAATGAGATACTTCTAAGAGGGGGGGAAAAAAGGACTGTGAAGATACTGGATCCTTCTTTTCCTCCTAAGTTCTGAGGATAAAAGCTGTACTTTTTAGGCAGCAGCACAGACTGTTCAGTGCTATGAAGTAGAGCATTAAATGTCAAAATTCCATTATAGAAAACTGTCCTGTTGCAAAGCAGCTCCAAGCAACTCTGCCAGTGGAAAGCAACAAATGTCAGAATGTTTCTGTCCCCAGTTCTCCCAGCCTAAGCAAGGTAGCTGAGCAGTCTGTTCTGGAGGGACGGAAAGCTTTCCTGTTTTTTCTCATAAGCAGAATACTGAGACTACTAGGTAGTAACTAAGAAATATTTTGCACAAAGATTTAGTTTTAATCTAGAAATCTTCTCAATTATTTTTTCCTGCCAATTTTAGGAGGTTTTTTAAGAAAGACCCCAACAGCCAGCTCCTGCTCATGCTGTCAGCATGTGCCTTGAGAAGAGATGGAGAGATGGCTTCTCGGCATGCTTCTCGTCCCACTAGCTGAGAAACACTTGGCTTCCCCTGTTCCCCCGCTCTCAGAGAAGTGAAGCCTTCCAGTATTCCTTACTTACATTTTGAGAGTATTTAAGACCCCCTTCTTAAAGTTACATTCAGAAAATGTTTAGAAAAATTGTATTTTCCCACAGGATATATCTGTGGTATGTTAAATATTTTTATTTTGTAACACTAGAGTATTCAGATTTTTTAGTTCTGCAACATTCTGAAACATTTACTGTTTCAATGTATATTAAAAACTTATTGTTTTTAAAACGGGAAATACTAAAATTATAAGTAAAATATGTGGTCTGATGACATTAGTATAGCAGCTATTTTCAGGGACACTTGGGAACAGAAAGTGCTTTAGGTTAGTAACACTTAGAAAGAAAATAGGGACTGGGAGAGCTGGCGAGATAGCTCAGTGGACTAAGCCAGCATTCAACCCCTGGCACTGCATGCCACACACCACACCAGCCCTACCCGGTACCACATGCCATGCTGCCCTGAAACCCAGGTGTGGTGGCACATGCCTCAAATCCCAGTGCTGAGGCCACGACAGGAGGATCACTAGGCATCTGAACTACATGGCAGGCCTGTATCCAAAAAATAAAACCAGAACTTCTAAGCAGGTAACATTTCAGCCCAGTTTGTAGGTCCCAGTCCATAGTGAGCTGGCTCCCAGCAGGGAGGCAGGGCCAAACTGCAGAAGAAATAGTCCACGGCAAGTTGGCAGGAGGCAGCAGCACCGCAGCAGAAGGCTGCCACCCACACTCAGAACTATGCTAAACCAATCCAGAGACTGACTTAGCAGTGATGCACCCTTAATCCCATACACCAGGATCCAGCCACTTCCCCAAACTCAGCTGTGGGCACATGGGGCTTCAGGGGATATCTAGACATGACAATCAAGCTGAATTACTAGGAGTTACTCTCCAAGAATTCTTTCCTAAGAACTTCAGGGTGAACTGCAAGGTTCAGAATCATTTAGTCTGAAATATTTATAAATGTCTATTTACACATATCTACACTGACTTAGCTTCAGTATGACAGTGCCGTACAGTTTATTTATTTATTTATTTTTAACAGAATAGACCTGTCCTTAAAGATTTTTTAGGAAAAATTAGTGAAACTAGCGGTTTTCTTATAGGGTACATTATTTTCCTCTAACCAGCTTTTATTTTTTATTGTCTTTTTGAGACAGGGTTTCACTATGCAGTTCAGCCTGGCCTTGAGCTCACTTTTGTAGCCCAAGCTGGTCTCGAACTCACACCGATCCTCCTGCCTCAGCCTCCTGAGTGCTGGGATTACAGGCATGCGCCACCATGCCCGGCTAACCAGCTTTTAAAAACGTTTGATTCTCCTGTAATAGATCAAATATGGATACTTAAAACGTTGCTCAGATATTTCTCCCTTAAGTAACTCCATATTTAGTTGCCAAGTGTTATTTTTCTAGATCATATGCCATCTCACAGTTTTATAGAAACCTTTCAGGGTTTAAGACATTTCCAATCTTACTGTCTTAAGTATTTAGCTGAAACCACTACTAGTTTAGTATTTACTATTCTTTCATGTATGTGGTATGTGGTCTCAGTACATAGCTCAAACTCCTAGTGATCCTTCTGTTTATAGGTGTGCACTACCATGCCTGGTCCCAGTCAGCAGCTCAGTGTGCCCAGAGGCTGACCCAACCCTGCATGTCTCCTAGGCAAGTGCTTAGTCTGCTGAGCTATCCTGCCAGCCCTTAAAGTGTTAGAAAAATAATAATAATTGGGAGTTTTAATTTTCCCACATTAAATTTGGAAAATTCTTTAGCCAAAGTTTACAGGTGTAACTGGGCGTGGTGGTGCACGCCTGTAATCCCAGCACTTGGGAGGCTGAGGCAGGAGGATTGGTGCGAGTTCGAGACCAGCCTGGGCTACCAAAGTGAGCTCAAGGCCAGCCTGAACTGCATAGCGAGACCCTGTCTTAAAAAGACAAAGAAAAAAAAAAAAAAAAAAAAGTTTGCAGGTGTCCTGGAAATGCCTTTTCATACCCAGCTGTCTAAGGAAAGGGCTTTAATGTCAAGAAAGGAAAAATCTGCTTTCATTTCCAGCTTAGATCACCAGGAGCCCAAGTTACTAATTCTTTTGGGCTAGAGCAAAGTGGCAACTGCAGGCCTTTAAATGTTCCACCAAGCTTGCACTCAGTGTTTCCCACCTTTCTTTTACCTCATGCTCACTAGCTGCACGTTTATCTTCTTAGATTGAATCTGAAACAGCAGCTTCTGAGGAAACCTTGTCCAATGCCTCCCAGCGTATCAACGAGCTAGAGAGGAATGTGGAAGAACTTAAACGGAAGGCCGCCCAGAACTCTGAGGAGGCAGAATATATTGAAAAAGTAGTACATACTGTGAAACAAAGTGCAGACGACGTTAAGAATGTAAGTAAATCTTCACAACTTCACAGCAAAGTTTATAAAGGTGCACTGAATCTCCCCCTTCACAAGGGACAAAGATAGAATGTATTTATTTACCAGAAATGCCCCAAAGGACCTATTTTGAAAGAGCAAGATGCAGCTGGACAAGAACAGGAATGCCCAGTAAGCACAGGTCCTCCGACCTCAAGTTAGATGAGTTGCAAAGAGTAAAATTAACCCAAAGGCTGAAGTCTGAAAACAAGCATATTGAACCTGTGTATCTTTATAGCATAATTACCTGGCCATATGAGAGTACTTTAAAAGCAGAAAGAAAAAAGCCTAGAGTTCATCACAGAGGACATCTGGAAGGAAATCTAATCTCACTCTTTGTAGACTTGTTTTGAACCACACACAGGCATACACGTTCTGCTTTTCAGTAGAAGGCACTGTCTTGCAAAGTCTCGTGCTACCTAAATTCTTACCTAGAGGCCAAGTAACATTTGAAACACATGATTAGTTTCTAAACCCATGTGGGCAAATGTGCGTTTCCCAGACACTTGGGGGAGGTATTAAATGGTTTAATGGCTAACTCGCTCTTATTCAGAAATTTTCCCAGTTCCAATCTGTAACACTTCTGGTTTAGGAAAAGAACACAATGAGGAAAGTTCACTGCCACTGTGTGAGGCAGCAAACTGTTCTATCATACTTTTTTCTTGCAATTTTTCCCCTGGCAATAATGTGTCATGTGAGAAGGTGACAAAAAATTTTTTCAAGTTGTATTTTAAAGAAAAAGCTTAAAATCCCTTTAAGATTCCCATAGTGACTATTATTTGAATGGTGTCTTTAAAAAGAATCCTTTGTAGTGATCTGCCTTTCCCCTCAGCTTTATCATGTTTTAGGAACCCAGAGTAAAGACCCAGGAGATATTTCTTCAGAGCAGAGCCTACTTCAATGTCCATTTTCCATTATGCAGTACTACTTTTCTTCAGCGAGAGTTTAAGTCCTTACTCCAACTAGTTTAAGTGAAGTTCAAATACCAGTGATGCCCTTAACCTATGCCCCGCAAGCCAGCACCTTCTGAGCTAAGCCTGCTGCGCTTACGCTGCCCTCAGGTCCTCCTGGCTTTAACATCATTCATTACCTCTTTGTGTCTCAATGTGCAACTGCAGGCTCTGGATGGCGAACTTGATGAGAAGTATAAGAAAGTAGAAAATTTAATTGCAAAAAAAACGGAGGAGTCGGCTGATGCCAGAAGGAAGGCAGAAATGCTGCAAAATGAAGCAAAGACACTTTTGGCTCAAGCCAACAGCAAGCTGCAGTTGCTAAAAGGTAGGTCTTCTAATTTCAAAACAAGGTATTCAGTTTCTTTTTTCTTTTTTTTTTTTTTTGTCTTTTTGAGACAGGGTCTCGCTATGCAGTTGAGGCTGGTCCTGAGCTCACTTTTGTAGCCCAGGCTGGTCTCGAACTCGCACCAATCCTCCTGCTTCAGCCTCCCGAGTGCTGGGATTACAAGCGTGCGCCACCACGCCCGGCTCTTTTTTCTTTATCTTCACTATGTTTTAGGTATTTAAATACAGCCTCAGAGGCAAGGATTAAGTTTTCAGGTCACAGTACAAAACCGACTTTTTCCCCCACAGATCTGGAAAGAAAATATGAGGACAATCAAAAATACTTAGAAGAGAAAGCGCAAGAATTAATGAGACTGGAAGGAGAAGTCCGTTCACTCCTGCATGATATAAGCCAGCAAGTTTCCATTTATAGCACCTGTCTGTAACAGAAGGGGAGAAGAGTAGGATGGCAGACTTGACCAAAGTAAAATACTGACATTTTACAAACTGACTTTATGATCCTCAAAATAAAACTCATTACCTATTTAATGTTTTAATCACCAAATTTTGTATGAAGTTAAATAAAGTACAATGCTTTTGTATAAATACATTTCTTGGGTGTTCAGTACAAGGTCTACAGGGTCTCACTACATAGATCCGGCTCATAGTGGTTCTCCCATATTCAGCCTCCCAAGTGCTGAGATGATACACTCAATCTCAGTTGCCATCTCACTGTGCCCTGGGGGTGGTGCTGGCATGCAGGGATTGAAACCCAGTCTGTGTCAGCCTAAGCAGGTACTTTAATCCATTGAGCATACTTATTTAGTATTTGTATTTCAGTATTTTCACTATAGATTTAGTCTCCATGAAGAGCCTAATGTCTGTCTATAAACAAACTATTGTCTGACAGGTCAGTATCTTCTAAAAACCTAGCCTCCTCCAGTCCCAGATCAAAGTGAAGAAAAGCCGCGGGGCGGCGTGGTGGCTCACGCCTGTAATCCCAGCACTTGGGAGGCTGAGGCAGGAGGATCGCTGCGAGTTCGAGACCAGCCTGGGCTACAAAAGTGAGCTCAAAGCCAGCCTGAACTGCACAGTGAGACCCTGTCTCAAAAAGCCAAAAAAAAAAGAAAAGCCACTACTCCCCAGTGTTGGCAAACCTTTTAGATCTCAATGATCAACAGCCAGCCAGCCAGCCACAGCACATGTGCCAGTGGTTTGACATGGTCACCGAGTTCCTACAGGAATGTGAACAAAGAAGCATTAATTCCTAGAAAATCAGAATTGTGGCTCTTAAATTGTGCCACCTAGAATTAGGGCAAGGGTTGCTGATAGCAAAGTTAAAATTATGCCAGTTTACGACTACTGCTTTTGCCAACTGCACACCAAAACGATTTCTCAGCTTTGATACTATTTTTACATAACTTCACATCTGAAGATTCTCTGCAACCATCTATAGGGGAGACCAAAACAACTGGGTCACTTAGTCCAAGGTTCCTGAGCTCAGGGACTGACAGCTGTGCACCATACCTCAGTGCTGCTTATATACTTAACAGGTGATCAGCTAGCATTTACACAGCACAACTTCCCCTGGCAATAACGTGCCATGTGAGAAGGTAATAAGAAAATGGGTGGGCCTGGCGGGATGGCTCAGTGGTCTAAAGCGCCTGCTTGGGGAAGCTTGGGTGGCTTCACGGACTGCGGTTTGATCCCCGGCACCACATGCTGTGCCAGCCCTGCCCTTGGGGCAGGCTGAGCCGGCCATAAAAATGAATGAATAAACAAAGGTTCTGAAACAAGAATAAAAATAATAAATTAAAAAAAAAAAAAAAAAAAAAAGAAAATGGGTGTATCATGGACTTCTCTTAAAACAAGTCATCTCTACTTCCCAAGTCTACAGCTAAAATATCTAACATTGTCATTACTAATTCTCAACCCCAGGGAACTGGACTTCTGCTTATCCTTCATAATCCACAAAAATACTGGGTTTAGCAGAAGGCAGACGTCTAGGAACTTATTTTATTCGCAGGACTTTTATTCTCTACCTAGATGTGTTCTATTAAGTGAGAACCCTTAACTATTACTGTGTCCCTGCCTAGGATTTCCTATTTCACTATTTTCAAATTAGAAATGTAAGGAACATGTTAGATCTAAACTGAATACTAGGGGCTGGGGAGATAGCTCTGTGGCACAAGTGCCTGCCTGCCAAGTGCAAGGTCATGAGTTTGAACCCTGGTCCTGCAAAAATAAACTGAATACTAAACATCAAATTGAGATTTCAGAGTCTAAAAAGACACAGAGCTCACTTCTACTACCCTCTCCCGGCAAGGAGCACATACCACACTGTTACTTTTATATCTAGGTGTCCCCTAAGCCTCCAGAGTCATGGCGAGGGTGGCACGGAGCGGGCTTTCAGAAGTGACTGGCTGGGTGGGAGGGGGATTGTTAGAAGAGGAGCCAGGGCTATGACCTGGAAGAATTTATTTCCCTTCCTGGCTCTACTTTGTACTCTGCAGCTCAGCCACCACCAGGTCATGCGCCACTCTGAACAAAATATGCTCGGTGGGGGGAACAAAAGAAAGGCATTGGAAAGCAACAACAGGCAGAGGCAGAAGGAAGGTAACACTCTGGGAAACAGCACTTAGGTCAGTGTCTCATTGTTTACAAATTTTCACTTGAGAAGACAAAAGCCAGGTTTCACTGGTTAAGGAGTCCAAGGACAGTCTGCAGCAAGCACAAACAGCTGCACTATGAAGGAGAAAATCTAAGGATGGAGGCACAGATGAGAGCAAGTCCTCCTCCTTTTGTGCAAATACTCTGCCCAATCTTGGGGAAGGCTTTGGACAGCATAAGCAAAGCTAAATAAAAAAGTGGAAAGAAATTACAGCCACTATACCTCACCCAGGGGGCTTTCTGGTTAGCTTAGTGGCTAAAGGGCCTGCGCAGCCAATCCCAGTCAGGCACAAGGGAAAGCGGTTTGATCCCACACACCCATCCTTAAGGAAACCGGAGCAGCCAAAAACAAAACAAAACCAAAATCCATCTCAACTTTTGGGTGGCTTTCGGGTTAGCTCAGTGGTTTAAGTGCTTGTGTGGGCAGTCCTTGTCAGGCACAGGGGACAGTGGCTCAATTCCCATAACCACTGTGAAGGCAGCCTCAGCCAGCCACAAAACAACAACAACAACAACAACAAAAAAACGTTCTTAAAAACTACCTAGAGCCGGGCGTGGTGGCGCATGCCTGTAATCCCAGCACTCGGGAGGCTGAGGCAGGAGGATCAGTGCGAGTTCAAGACCAGCCTGGGCTCAAGGCCAGCCTGAACTGCACAGCGAGACCCTGTCTCAAAAACAAAACAAAACAAAATACAACTGTACCTAGCTGGGCATGGTGGTGCATGCCTATAATCCCAGCACTTGGGAGGCTGAGGCAGGAGGATCGCTGTGAGTTCGAGACCAGCCTGGGCTACAAAAGTGAGTTCAAGGCCAGCCTGAACTGCATAGCAAGACTCTCAAAAACTATACCTCACCCAATAAAGAACACACAATTTGTGTTCATCCAATTTATCTGATTAAAAGAATCTTTACAATGTACCAGTAATGATGATATGGTTCCCAAGACCATTAGACAAAGGAAAATGTGACTGACTCATATATATATGCAATTAAAATCTAGAGCTATGATCAACTGACAGTATCTTGCAGATTATATTCACCAAATTTAAGACTAAAATTTATTTCAATTGCAATCAAGTATCTACTATCCATTTCTGGGTCTTTAATATCTTCCTTTTAAAAAGTCTATGCGACATAGTAAGTTTGGAAACTACTTAATCTGAAATGATTCCTGAGTTATATGCAAAACTATTAAGTCCTTCACTTTTCCTTGAGATATTTACATAACCATTATAAGTATTTACCAATAAATGTAATTTTATTTTTTTATTTTTTTATTTTTTTGCCTTTTTTGAGACAGGGTCTCGCTATGCAGTTGAGGCTGGCCTTGAGCTCACTTTTGTAGCCCAGGCTGGTCTCGAACTTGCACCGATCCTCCTGCCTCAGCCTCCCGAGTGCTGGGATTACAGGCGTGCGCCACCACGCCCGGCTCTAAATGTAATTTTAAAACTCTTAAGAAATGAGCATTTACCCAGCCAATGAAATTCACTTAGGCAAAGACCAATGAAAGAAAAGACTTTCAGGCCAGTGAGATAGCTCAGCAGATGAAGCACCTGCTTTGGCAAGCACAGGAACCAGGGTCTGATTCATGGTCCCACATGCCCCTGGGTGAACTGAGCAGGGACTGAGTCCAGGTATAGCAGTGCATGCCTGTAATCCCAGGGCTGGGAGGCTGAAAACAGGATCACTACAAGTCTGAGCTGCATAGCGAGACCCTGTACCAAATACATAAAATGAAAAAATAAGTACAAAAAACCCAACAAAACCTCCCTTATGAGAAAAGTATATGCTAAACAGCAGGTATCTTGTAAGGCAGATGAAGAGTAATGACCCTGTTGTACAATGTGAGAAAGATACATTCTGGCCCATAAAAGAACAGCTGGGGGACTGGGGAAGATAGCTCAGGGGCACAAGTGCCTGCCTGGCAAGTGGATGATTCTCAGTTCAATCCCTGGTTCTGGGGAAACAAAAGAAAACAAAACATAAGAATAGCTGGGCATGGTGGCACATGCTTATAATCCCAGCACTCAGAGTGCTGAGGCAGAGCACTGCTGCAAATTTGAGGCCAGCTTGGGCTACACTGATTCAAGGCCAGCTGAAATATATATAGTGAGACACTGTCTCAAACCCTCACCTCCAAATAATAGAAAATTTAAAAAATAATGGAATACACACTAGTGGTAGTTAGAGGCTGAAAACAGGAAGATCACCATGAGTCAAAGCTGCATTGTGTGACCCTGCAACAACCAAATAAAATTAGAATTCTCTCTAAACCATTTACACTTAGAATAACCAGTAAACAAATAAAACATTTATTTTAATATTTGCATTCCTCATTATTACACATTTGAGTATTTAATATCTGAGTTTTGTAGATAGGCTTAATTTCCAAAGCTATGTAATTATCCTTCAATTTGTAGACCTCAATGAAACCTTAAAAACTTCATAAACCTATAAACTCTACCTCTACCTCTAAACTGCAAGAACTTAGAAGTTAAATAAAACAAGGGGGAAATGGTCACTTTTTATTTACACAAGTTCAGTTTATATATATTTTAAATGTTCTAGTAACAGACTTGTTTCCAATATGAAAACCAAATTTAAAATAACTTGATCACTTTCTTCACATACCATACTCCAACTCCACCAACTTCACAGAATCAGGCCACTTAACTTGAATTCAGTGAAGCTGAGCCTTCCATAAATAGCATAAAAATATGAATTGATGAAAATGAGTCAGGTGCTACTATAAGTAGCTTTTATCCTGCATGTTAATGTACTAAAACAAAATATTTAAAATATAGATACAAGATTATTGCATTCTGTCCAAACCTGTTAATTCCTTCCAAAAGTTTCACAATTCAGTCCTAGAGATTTCAGAAAAACATAGATCTAATTTAAAAGTTGATCGCTTTGCCAAATGATGCAGCCAGGTTTGCTTCTCTAAAAGCTTCAGATAAGGTCTGCAAGAGAAGACATGGAAAATTTAAAACCAAATTATTTGTGTATTGGAAGAAAAATTAAGATGGCCGTTCATTGTAAGTAACAGATGGCTGTTACTTACCGGATGTGCATGGCAGACTCTAGCTATATCTTCACAGGATGCTCCATACTCTAAAGCCAGGGCGGCTTCATTTACCATTTCTCCAGCACCCTTTAAAATAAGCCAAGAAGTAATTTTGTTTCTATGCCCAAAATAACTATATAGTAAGAAGAGAGCAACAATTAAGAGACCAGACCTTTAGACACTGAGGTTGTCTTAAATCTCTGTTGTGGCAGTGAAGTAAAAATCAGAAAACAAAGAAAAAAAGAATCTTAACAGAAAAAAGAGCTTTGGCGCTGAAGCCAGATGACCTGATTCAAATCCTGCAATTTTGCTAACTCAACTACTTCTGGACAGTAAATGCTTCACCCATTTCCTTCACTTTGAAAGCAAGAGCACCTACTTACAAAGTTACTGTAAAAAAAAAAAAATGAAATAAGGTTATTGTATGTATCTAGGAAAAGACAAAGAAAGCCCTCAAATGCCATTACCTTATTATTAATCACAGTCCTAGGAACACACTTCAGACTCAGAAGTGGCTAAGGCTCCCCTTAAAGGTTAATATCTGAGCTGAGGTCTGAGTAACAACCAGGCACCTACGGATCTTGAGGCAGAGCACTGGGGCAGAGCACATTATAAGCACAAAGGCTCTAAAATGTCAACAAACTTGCCGTTATAAAAATGAAAGGCCAGTGTGGTAAGAAATTACAAATCACAGGAGAACAGAAAGAGACAAGGGGAGGAGGAAACTAACCTCTAAGTAGCAGGCTCTCCAAGCCTGCTACTACTGCTACTACTACTAATAATCCTGCACTTGGGAAGCTGAGGCAGATGAGGCAGCCTGGGCTACACACATCAAGACCAGCCTAACTGGAATAGTGAGACCCTGTCTCAAAACTAAACATTATTATTATTATTATTATTATTATTATTATTATTTTAAAGCAATGCTTTCCAGAAATCTTAAGAGGATTTCTCTGGCTTCACAATACTCACTGGTCCCAGAATATGTGCTCCCAGCACTCTGTCTGTTGCTTTCTGCCCAATAATCTTCACCATGCCATCTGTGTCAGCATTTGTCTTAGCTCTGCTGTTGGCAGCAAATGGGAATTTCCCAACTTTGTACTCAATACCCTGTGAGGGAAAAAATGAAAAGCTACATAAGCTCCAAAAAAGATTAATTCCCTTGCAGAAAAATCTAAACCAATTGGTATAGCGAGACCCTGTCTCAAAAAGAAAAAAAAACAAAAAACAAAAAAACACAAAACAAAATAAAGAAAAAAATCTCAACCAATTGTCTAGAACTCGAAGAGAAAACAAAAGGCAGGTTGAAGAAATGTATTTTGGTACAAATACAGACACATGTGTCCACCTGGTTATAGTCAAAGCCAAACACCACAGGTCTGTAGTTAGCAGCTTTCCATGCAGGCAGCTTATCCTCATCCCCCCTTCCTGCCAGTAAAGCTAAAGACTGAATGGTTTCTTCATAAGCCTAAGGAAAAAAATGTGCACACCACCACTGTTCCACAGAGCTGTTACCTCTTCCTTCAGCTGCTCTTCTGACTTGCCGACCCAAGCAACCTCAGGGTGTGTGTAAATCACTGATGGCACACAGTTGTAGTCAATGTGCACTGCACCACCAGCCATGCCTTCCACACAGATAATGCCTTCGTCCTCTGCTTTGTGAGCCAGCATCGGGCCAGCTACCACGTCACCAATAGCATAGATGCTGACAGAAGCAGAAAAGCAGTGAGCTTCAGAAGACCAAAGTGCATCATTTACAACAAAAATATGACACTTAGTCACACACATAATATATATACATTGTGCATGTAACTTCAATAATCCATGTATTTAGGTGCTAATCTTTAAGCAGTAAAAAAAATTATCTTGTAATTATGCTATTCTTTCCTAAAGCCAATGTATTTTTTTAAGGGGAGGAGGACAGAGGGAGACAGATTGGAGGGCAGGAGGAGAGAGGGAAGAGAGAAAGATAGGTGGATATAAATTACCCAACTTACTTTGGAACTTTAGTTTGGAATCTGCTATTGACTGGAATTCTACCTCTGGGATCCAGTTCAATTCCAAGTTCTTCTAATCCCAAATCTTTAGTAAAAGGTCTTCGACCAATACAAACCAAGAGTACATCACAAGTGATAACTTCAGCTTTCCCACCAGAAGCAGCTTCAATACTAGACAAAGAACAGTGTAAAACTATTACATGCACAGCTATAGAGATAATAGAACTTTAAGATCAGGGATTTTTCAAGTGTTGACATTTTGAACTATGTGTTTATCTCATTACAAATATTCTGTAAAGTCTTATCAAAATTTCATTAAAAAGGTGATATAACACAGTAATTAACACAGGCTGCACACATGACACCTTCAGTTCATCCTTATTACTAAAAAAAGCCAAACAAAAAAAATCAACACATAAGGATCAAAAGTTCACAAGATCCAAGGGCAAGCATTGGCTCTGTATTATCTGACTGACTTTGGGAGTTAGTTCACTGCATTGTGTAAGTACAGTAACCTCACTTTAGGAACTTTCTTCTTCCCATACTTCTGGCTGCAAACTGAACTGGTTGTGAACCAAATCAAATTTCCCCACAAGGGCCTGGCGGGATGGCTCAGTGGTCTAAAGCACCTGCTTGGGGAAGCTTGGGCGGCTTCAGGGACCGCGGTTCGATCCCCGGCACCACATGCTGCGCCAGCCCTGCCCTTGGGGTGGGCTGAGCCGGCCATAAAAATGAGTCAATAAAGGTTCTGAAAACAAGAATAAAAATAATAAATAAAATAAAAAATTCTTTAAAAAAAAAAAAATAAATTTCCCCACAAGGTCAACTTTGGACCTAACCAGTGAATTCAACTCAGTATGCAACCAACTCCATTGCAACTAGAATTGTGCAAAGAATTAAGTTTATGAAATGAGGCATCACTATATCTGTTGCGTGCCAGACATACAATAAGCAATCTAATTAATATTAATGATTTCCCTAAGAAACTGTCTGAAAATAACTTTACTAAATGCCAGTCATTTCAGCTTTTCCAAATGGAGAGTACAGAAACATGCTACAATGAGAAAACCAGACTCATTCGTCCAATACGAACTTAATCCATGAATTTCAGTGTACTATTTGAGAACCAATATTAAGTACTATTAAACAACAACATTCTGCAAGGTATAAAAACCTCATAGTATTTGTTAATCTGACTTTGGAAACTTCACTTTTCTAAAAGAAGCAAAAATAACATATCAAAGATAAACCACAGCAAACTTACGAAACATCAATTTTTCCATCTGACTTCTTGGTGGCCCCAGTAACCTTTGTGTTCAATTTAAACTTAAACCCTTGTTTTTGGAGGATCCGCTGGAAGTTCTTTGATATCTCCATGTCAATCCCAACTCCACCTACATGACCCAAGAATTCAACTGCTGTCACATCTGCACCAAGTCTTTGCCACACAGAGCCCTGCAAGTGATTTAAAACCAATGATCATAAAAATTGGTTCCCATGTGTTTACTAAATGACCTAAAATAACTTACTGTAAGGTATATTCATTTTCCAATGCTTTTATTAGAAGTTCTGTGGTTTAAACTTAGCCTGGAATGAATATATATACTATATATATATTGTATATATATATATTATATTTAACACATATTATATGTTAATATATTATTAATATATTACATACTAAAATATATTATAACATGTTATGTTAATATATATATTATATATAATATGTGACGTGAAATATATACATATACAGATACACACATTATAGAGATATTGTGTGTGTGTGAGAGAGAGAGAGAGAGAGAGAGAGAGGAGAGAGAGAAAATGAGTGAGCTTGTTTTTCTTTTTTTGGGACAGGATCTCACTATAGTTCAGGCCCTAAACTTATTACACAGCCCAGGTTGCCCTTAAACTTGTGGCAATTTTCTAGCCTCTGCCTCCCCAGTGCTGGGATTACAGGCGTGTGCCAACATGCCTAACTTAAGAGGAAAGATAATTTTAAGTATCATGATAGAGGAAGGCCTCAGTGAGAGTGGTATTTACACTAAGATCTGAAGGAGTGAAGCATACAGTACAGTGGGTAGGTGGTTAACCATGATAAAGTTTTCCACACAGAAGGGAACAAGTGCAAAGATCTGGAAGGAAACAATGCTTGTACTGCTGCTAACAGTATGGTTTGTAAAACAGTAAGTGAGCCTTGTGTTTTATTTTCTAAACAAAGGAGAAATTTTTATTTTATTCAAAATTTAAATTGAATGCTGGTTTTAATTTCAAAAATTAGCAGAACTAAACCATGTGAAACTACACATAAAACAAATGTAATTTTACAGCAATAAATATGAGAAAGTAGGAATGCATCTTTTGTAAAAACTAGTAATTTTAAATTATGCCAGTTTTTTTTTTCCAACTAAATTACATCTGGGGGCCCGGCGGGATGGCTCAGTGGTCTAAAGCGCCTGCTCGGGAGAGCTTGGGCAGCTTCAGGGACTGCGGTCCGATCCCCGGCACCACATGCTGCGCCAGCCTTGCCCTCAGGGCAGGCTGAGCCGGCCATAAAAATGAGTGAATAAACAAAGGTTGTGAAACAAGAAAAAAATAAAAATAAAATAATTCTTAAAAAAAAAAATAAATAAATTACATCTGTTCGTTTCATTAACTTCATGAACTTTAGGGAAGAAAGCTCAGTTTAATAGGAGGTAATCAGTCAGGCACTGTGGTGCATGCCCATAATTCTAACCCTCAGGAGGCTAAGGCAGGCGGCTTATTGAGTTCCACGCCAGTCTGAGCTACATAGTGAGTTCAAGGTGAGCCTGATCTACTTGAGACCATCTCAAAAACAAAGGAAGCTGGATAGTGTTACTTCAGTTAAAGCACATCACAAACCAAAAACCTAAGATTATAAAACTTACAGAAGACACAAGAGATGATCTGTGTGACCCTAAATTAGGTAGAAATTTCTTAAACATTAAAAAGCATAATCCATAAAACAAAAAATAAATTGGACTATCAAATTATTAAACTCTTAGAACATTAAGAACAAAAAAATAAAAGACATACACAACACTGGAGGTATTTATAAGAGATCTACATGATAAAGCAATCCAGAATACACGAACTCTTCAAATTCAACATGAAACAAACCCTATAAAAACATTTAAAATATTAAAAAAGACATTTTGTCATGCTTGTACTGAGATGGCAAATTCAAAGATTCTTAAGACTAGGCCAGATGACTACACACATTAAAATGATCCAAATTAAAAGGATCACACAAAGTATTGGTAAGAAAGAAGAGGAATAGATTACTAGTGGGATTATAAAAAAGGTGTGGCCACTTTGGCAAACCGGGATTGTCAAGAACTTACACACACACACACAGAACTTAAACACAGTTACCCTGTGACACAATAATTATCCTGCTACGTCTATAACCAAAGTAATGAACACAGGCATCGATATAAAAGCTTATATAAAAATATTTGTAACAATACTTCTCATAACAGAAGTAGGAGCATTCTAATTATCTACCAACTAATTAGTGAGTAAACAAAATATGCTATATCGATAGTATTTGGCTACAAAAAGAAGCAAAGTACATGCTACAATTGGCTGAATCTAATTAAGAACATCTGACGTGAAAGAACCCAGATACAACATGCTGCATATTTTATGATTCCTTTTGTATGAAATGTCTAGAAAAGGAAGTCTACTGACAAGAGCATCAATTAGTGGTTTGTGGAGTCTAGAAGAGGGAGAAAGGGAGACTCACTGTTAGAGGGCTCCTAGGTTCCATCTAGCACTAGATTGTAGTGACAGACGAATGACTCTGGACTGTGAAATGAAAGCCACTAAATTGTACTTTTTAAATAAGAGAACAATATATGAATTACACCTAATGAAACTGTTTAAAAGTACACAGAAATTAGGACAGTAAGAAATACAGTTGTTATGGTTTGTATCTAGTCGTCCCTCCAAAGCCTCATATAAATCATGGGGCTGTCAAGTGTGCAGCCTGAGGGGCCGGGCTTGAAGGGTGTGGCCAAGAGAGGGGTGAT
Organism: Myocastor coypus; assembly: GCA_004027025.1. Classification (NCBI taxonomy): domain Eukaryota; kingdom Metazoa; phylum Chordata; class Mammalia; order Rodentia; family Myocastoridae; genus Myocastor; species Myocastor coypus. The sequence goes on from PVJA010036933.1 coordinate 16,607, forward strand.
CCATTAAACTGTGCTGTCAGAGGGTTCCCCCCACACCCTAGGTGGCAGTCTCTCAGAGGTATGGAGCAAATAATCCTGGACAAGGTGGCCTACAATCTCAAGGTCTTGCTGTGTAATTTAGGCTGTTTTAAACTATGAAACCTCCAGTAACTGTGAGCTAAATAAACCTTTCCTCCCCTAAGCTTGTGTGTCTGGTATTTGTCTCAGCAACGAGAGACAAGTAACTAAGACAAGAGTGCTTTAAAAAATAAAAAAGAAAAAGAGAAAAACAGTGCAGAAGTAGTGATGCACATCACCTTGGAGGTGCACCACTCAGTGCAGACAGCGCTCCATGGTGAAGTGCCCTTCTCTTTAAGAAAGCTCATCTCAAAGCCCTTGAAGACAGAAAGCCTCCAGTAACATCTACCACTTATTTAGGACTTATTAGAAGCCAGGTATTCACTGCAATATCTGAAATGTATTACTTCATTAAATTGTAACAACTGTTATTATTTCCTTTTCTAAAAAGTAAATCAGCTACTTCAGAAAGGCCGACTTAAGATTCAAAAGTCAGTATGAGCCAGTTAAAATTCAAACTTAAATATGTCCAATCATAAAACATTCTCCCACATTCAGAAGACAGTAGGCTACAGGCAGCCTGCATTCCTAAGTCAGGCCCATGGCTCTGTGAGGACACAGGGTATATGACTGTTAATCTGATGTCAGTTAAGGTGGATTAGGAAACACCTAGCAGACTTGTAAAGCACTCTGGGTAAACCTAGTAGGTTACAGAAGCACATGCTAGGCTACTTTACGTGGTCCCTCACAGTTCGCTCTCCTGCTTCTCCTGCTCCAGCCATTAAGTAGTCCTGGTCTGCCACAGCCTTCTGCCATGGGGTTTCTGCCCTGGATGCAGGTAGACAGGTACTGACTCTCCTAACACTGAGAGAGAAGGAATTTCAAGGCAGCCCAACATTTAGGTGATGACATGGGTACTGCTACATTTAGCCAGATTTACAGTGAGAACTGGGCAAAAAGCCAGAGTCAAAAAATTAAGAAGACTTATATTTTGACCCAGGAGAATCCAACTGTAAGATGGATTCCTTGTAGAAGCCAAGGAGCTATAAATGCTAAAGAGATTAGTGCTATTAAAAAGACCCAAGTGGGACTAGGTAAATAGCTCAGCAGTCTAAGCACCTGCATGGCAAGCACAAAGACCCAGGTTCAATCCCTGTTATTGCATGCTGTGCCAGCCCTGGAACCCTGGGTGCACTGTTTGGTGGCACACACTTGTAATTCCAGTGCTGGGGAGGTTGAGGCAGAAGGATCACTACGAGTCTGAGCAGCATAACGAGACTGGTAACCCTGTACCAAATGAATAAATGAACAAATGAATGAATGCTTAAAAAAACAAAAAGACCTAAGTAGCCAGGTATGGTGGTGGTGCATGCCTATAACCCCATGGATAGGTCACAGGGCACAACCTTGGGTACTACATATGGTCCCTAGCACTGTTTCCCTTTTCTGCTTCCTGGTCACCATTAAATAACTTACTTACTTACTTTCTTTCTTTCTTTCTTATTAAATAACTTTATACTACTGTGCCTATACACTATGAGATTTCTGCCTTGAAGCCAAGCAACCATGTACTAAACCTCCTGAAATAGCAATATTAAACTTTTAAAGTTGTTCGTATTGAGTACTATATCTCAGCCACAGCTCTCAGGGGGCTGAGGAAAGAGGATCATAATGAGTTTGAGGCCAGTTGGACTACATAATGAGACCCTAACTGAAAGAAAATTCAACTAGTTTGTACAAGGAAAGAAGATACCTTAAGCACACCTCAGGATGCAGCAGGACTCTACCCACTGCAGGTCCAAGGGTGCAAAAGTATTAACCTTTCATTTGAGAGTCCCCAATGCCACTGCTAGAGAAAGAATTCCTTAGAACTGGTTCCCCACAATTCATTTTATCATGTTTAGCTATGCAGTTACTCAGAAGCTTAGGCAGCCATGGTCCAAGAAAGAGAGTCTTGCCACTGCCTCCACTGGCAGTGGGCCTTGGCATAATTCACATGCTATTGGTTTTCCTGGCATGCAGCACACAAAAATGGGGAAGGGAGGCTTCTTTTTTTTTTGTGGGACCAGGGTTCGAACTCATGACCTTGCACTTGCCCAGCAGGCACTTGTGCCTCGGAGCTATCTCCCCAGCCCCAAGGCTTCTGCTCAGATTTCAAAGAAAGCCCTGGAAGGCCAGGCAGGGACTCCAAGATGCCAATGCACAAAGCTCTGGAAATAAGGTGAAAGATGCAGTGGGCCTCCCAAGAAGTCAAAGTGGGAACATCTGTGTAAGAAGCTGTAGCGTGAAGCCAACCCAAGAGAGAACACATGGGCTGCAACCACCACAGCCACAGGGAATGGGGCTACCCAAGCCCTTCAGAACTCACATGTTACCTCCATGCGCTCTGGAGCTATAGAATATAGTGTCTGCTCTGCTCAGGTTCAGTCTTGTTTTGGCCCAATTTTTCTCTATCCCTTTATTCCTCCCTTTAGAAAAGTGAATGCTTACCTTCTGCCACTGTCCCTTAGGGTTACATAACTTGCTTTTGCTTTTGACAGGTTTACAGCTAAGACTTTGGTTTGAGTCTCAGAAGGCACTTGGTATTTAAAAAAAAAAAAAAAATACTGGAACTGGGGAGGTTTGGGGGGAAAGGGTGATTTTTATTCCTAGGTTTGAGCGGAACTTGAGATAGCTGCATTACATCAGGCTGAGTCATGAACTTGTCACTGTCTTTACTTGGAGATCAAGTATAGCTTAAGATGTATTTGAGTGTGAAGGTGACAAGGGGTGGATTGGGACAGATCTGTAAAGCACACTCTGGATGTGTCTGGATAGGTCACAGGGCACAATCTCAGGTACTATATATGGTCCCCAGCACTGTTTCCCTTTTCTGTTTCCTGGCCACCATTACATAACTTTATACTACTGTGCCTACACCATTACATAACTTTATACTACTGTGCCTACACACTATAAGATTTCTTGAAGCCAAGCAATCATGTACTCCCGAAATAGTGAGCAACATTAAACCTTTAAAGTTGTATGTATTGGGTACTGTATCTCAGCCATAGAAAAGCTGACTAATATGGGATACTGTAGGAAATCAGAGACTTAAAAGGTAGTAACCAGGCAAAACTCTGATATACTAGCATTTAAAAAAAAAAAAAGTTAGCTGGGCATGATGGCACATGCCTGTAATCCTAGCACTCAGGAGGCCAAGCCAGGAGGATCACCCTGAGTTTAAGGTCAGCCTGGGCTACATGGCATCTGCAAAGTCAGCTTAAACTACACAGTAAGACCGTTTTAAAAATCTTCAACAAAGGACAAGAAAATGAGAAAATAAGGCAATAAGATACCTTTAACTTAGTAATTCCCTAAAAACTGACCCAACAGATACTGAAATGGATGAAATATCAAGGAATTTGAAAAACTGATAGGTATAATGATCAATGAAATAAAAGAGAGTTGATTTTCAATAATGTGGGTTGTTTAAGCAGCTGAACAAATTACGGAATATAATGCAGGTTCTACAGATAATTTCAGTAAAGACAGAAGTTATGAAAAAACAAAACAAAACAAAACAAAAATATCCCCCAGAAATCCTGGAAACAAAAACCTCAGTGACAATAAAAAAACTTGACTGAAAGTCCAGGCAGTGGACAAGATGATTAAGAAAGGCTATCAGGATGTGAAGGTGGACATACTAGAATATTTAGTCACTAAAAACGAGAACTGAAGAAGACATCATGTAAAAGACTACTCAAGTGCTCCAAGGCAACTGTAAAAAAGTGAACTTAAAAATCAAGAACCTCAAGGAGGACATCAAATCACAAGCTAACAGCATAAAAATCTACTAAGTGAAATTATTATAGAAAATTTCCTGAATCTGGGGAATGAAATTGATACTCAGGTAAACAAAGCATTAAGAACCCCAAACAGAACTTCCTGTCCCAGCCCAGCCCAAACCCCACCGCTGGGAGCTGAGCCCGCGCACCCGCTGCGGGTAAGCCCCTGCGCCCCTCTGCCCCACCTCTGCGTTCCCGAGACTAACTTCCTGTCCCAGCCCAGCCCAAACCCCACCGCTGG
>PVJA010036934.1:0-20728 GCA_004027025.1 Myocastor coypus
TTGAATCTAAGCCTCCTAAAGCTCATCTCACCAATCTAGCTCTGTGTTTCATGCATTGTAATTAAGCATTTTTTTTTTTCTTTTTCTTGCTGGGTGGTCAAGGGCAAGTCAAAGCAAGACCTGTATAACAAAACATTCATTTTTCTCTAAACTTTCAACATAATGAGTATTCCTAATGCTAACTGTTGACCACCTTGGTATCTACTTGAGCATGGTATTGTGTGCAGCTAGAAAAATATAAACAGTGGAAAATCTGGAAGGAAACCTCTTACACTTTGGTTTCTTCTCTGGAAGAGATACTAGAAATTGCCTTGTCTTCTTGTAGAAGGTAGCAGATCGTGAAAAAATGAGGAAAATACCACTGGCATGACAAGTCATCCGAAATGGTGGTTGGAAGATAATTATCTTTTACTAAGACTAACTATGGATACAGACAATGCTTCATTTCATGGTAGGAAGCAGCTTGGCTATGTTATGGCTTAGTTATAAGAGTTTCACAGGATGATTGTTGGTTGTGTACAAATAAATAAGGTGACTATACAGGATCATGATTTTCTCCCCTGAACAATTTAAGTCTTCAACAATCAAAATTGAGACTAAGTCATTATTTCATTTGGTCCTGGATGAAATATTATGGGATACTATGTGAAACTCATAAACCTTCCAAGATATGATGATGTTTTATAAGAATTGGATACATTCCTAGAAAGAAATGTTCTTTTAATATAATAGGAAGAAAATCATATTTCCATAAGAATTCCATAAATAGAGTTTTGGAGTCAGGCAGAGCTACCCTCCACCTCAGCCACTCTCAGGTTGGGTGACCACAGATGAGGCATTCCATCTCCCTGATCTTCAGTATTGATAGTCATGAAGTGAAGATGACTTTCTTTCTCACTTCTCTACTGAGTAGACTAAGATCAAAGTGTTGCACTCTAGAATATCATTATAACAGTGGCACAAGATGCATGCTAATCTAATAGCATTCTTGAAGGAGTGAGTCCTGGTACATCTGAAAGTCCATGCATCAAGAGGCTGACCATCTTTCTCCCTGCTCCCTTAGTGACTGGGTGGATGCAGGCCTGGTGAGTCTGCTCCACTCCTGCTTTCTGTGTTCCACCCTGGTCTTCAGAGCCTCTTGGCAGCGAAGGCATTGCCAGGCAGGAGGCCTCTTCATACTCAACTAATAAGCTGCAGAAGAACAAAGTGAAAAGAAGCAGAGAGATCAATAAAAAGTATTTGTGCCAGCTCGGCTGCATCGAGAATTCTTTATCTTTCTGCCCTAAATTCTTTATCTTAATCTACAACTCTTCTTACCTTTCAATGAGAAACACTTAACACAGAGGCTACAGGGCAATAGGTACTCTCTTGGCAGTGGAAAACTTCATGTCATCATCATCAGTATTATTAGCTTGGTCATTGTCGAAGGGAGCCACCACAAATAGGTTTTCTTGAATAAAAGTCCGACATGTCAGACCACAGGCATACCTCTTCAAAGAAAGGAGCTTAGAAGTTCTACCAGCTTTGATTAAGCTGTCAAGTACCTCATAAAGAACATCAGTGAAGGATCTGGGTGTTGCTACAAGGAGACATTTTGAGAAGATTCAATACAGAGCAAAAGAATAATCTTTTTCTTTTTGCATTTTAGGGAAGGGTGTTCAGGGTCTCACTACTAGATCAGACTCATAGTGATCCACTTGTTTAGAGCCTCTCAAGAGATGGGATTACAGGCACGCACCACCATGCCCAGTCTCAATTGCTGCCTCAGTGTACCCCAGGGGTGGGTTTGGCATGGCAAGACCAGGATCAAACCCCTGGCTCCTGTGCCTGCTTGCAGGTGCTTTAATCCACTCAGTATTTTGCTGGCCCTTGAGAAGGTTAATCTTGAGGGCCTTGAAGCCAAGCGTCTGTCACTTACAGCACAGTTCTCAAGCCCGACAGTCACTGCTCACACAGCCCAATGTGTTTCACTAAGATTCAGAAAGTAGGGATGTAGCCCTTGATCTGCTAGATTGGTCCACGCATAGCAGTTAGTGCCAGAATCAGGGGCCCGAGTACCAAAAATGAGCCGGTCATCCCTCAGGCTGTGCTGTGTGTCTTTCCTTGAACTCTATACCTAACTCAGAAGGAACATTCATTGTCTTAATAATTTAACGTGTTACTCCTGGGAGCGGGGTGCTCAAGTTGAGAGGGGCTGGCAATTTTCTCAGCAACTTTCCACTTCTACCTTTTCAAGGTCCATGGGGGAACTCCCCAGGAACACTAGAATAGGGAGCTATGAACTTCATGGCAGTGCTTCCTGTGAGCAACAAGAACCAGCCGCTGCCAGGGCAACCCTGAGGGATTCATTGCTGCCACCAAGGGCACTGTTCCCAATTTGTCTGGCTTCTTCAAGCCCCAGCACAGATCAGTGTGAGGAACCCAAGATCACCGACTCCAAGGAAAAGATTGAGAGGTCTGGGCTGATGCAGACAGCAGTTGTGCAGGGGGCGCTGGGCGGAAGCTCCTCCGTGGGAGACCAGCCATGAGGGAAGGGCCTGCATCGGAGGCTGTCAATCAGGCGGCCTGCACGGAAACAGACTGTGAGCACAACCAGAGCGTGCCTGAGTCCTTTTGCTGAATGAGGCAATAAATATATCACTGCACCATGAAATGGCCTCTGGGTGGCTATAGAAGACTTAATTATTAATTAATCTTCATTAATTAATGAATTTGAACAAGAGTGCTGCTAAATAGGAATATGAAAAGCCAGTGTTCCGTGAGAATAGAGAAGGGAGAGGATGCTCTGCTCCCAAGGCACGGAGGACTGCTCCAGGCACGGAGGGAGCGCTGCCCTAGAAGGGTTGGGCCACCCTCTTGTCCCAGAAGGCAGCTGGCAAGGCTGCCAGAGGCCTTGTGGGTGTTATGGTAGTCCCGTGATTGGTTGGTGAATAGGGTAGGTATGCTGCATTCTTTCACATGAGGAACCCAACATAAAAACAATGTAGAAAGCAAAACAAAAGAGAGAGGAGAGGAGGACACAAGGTAACTGATGATGCAGAGATGGGAAGGGGATCTAGAGAAGGAGGGCCAAGCGTGGCGTGGGGCAGGGAGAGTGACAAGTGTCCATGTCCTAAATTGAATGTAGTGCTCAGACCTTACAAATATATGTTAGTTAAAATAATTAAAAAATATTAGACAAGCTTAGACAAGCACAGGGACCAAGATTTGATCCCCGGCACCACACACTGTGCCAGCCCTGCCCCCCAGGTGTGCTGAGCCAGCCAGAGCCTGGCCATAGTGGTGCATGCCTGTAATCCCAGTACTGGGGAAGCTGAAAGCAGAAGGATTACCAGGAGTCCAAACTGCATAGTGAGACTCTGCAACAAACAAATGCATTAGAAAAATAAAGCAAAGCAGTCAGTTAAAGGGAGGATAGGAAGCACAGGAAGAAAGACGACAAGGGGAACATGGTGCAGAATGCAAGCGGAAAGGTCTACTCAGTTGTGTTTTTATTCACTAGCTCCTGCTTACCAGGGGTGAGGGGTCAGTTGGTAAAAAGGAAATTGTCCTGCCTTTCAGCATTTCACAGTTTAATAGGGAAAGAAGAACGTCTGCATAATGTTTAAAATATACACACACTCAGCACTGCCTAGCACACTCTGGAAACACAGGACTAGAGTGAGAGCTCACTATTACAATCATCTAAGGTTCACACATGCACCAATAATAGCAAAAAGGCCTATAGGTGTGGCAACAGCAACACATGTCTTCCCTGAACTGAGAGGGGAAAGTAGGTATGGATGTGATCTCATTCTCTTTCCAAGACTCTGCAGGTAGCGCGGGATTTCATCAGGACCACGAGAAGCAGGTAAATGCTGGCTTTATTACTTCCTAGTTGCCTGGCTCTGTGAAAGCTCCTTCACCCCATGACCTTTAGTTTCCTTGTCTGTCTAATGAAGATAATGATACCTTCCTTGTAGGGTTGTTTTGAAAAGGAGGCATGATTATTTGGAAAGTGCAGAGGTCCCTGACACGTAGGAGCCATTTATATATAGTCTAAGTGTCATTTATAAATAGTCGTAATTACAGTTACTATTCTCTTTGGCAGTGTAAATTGTAATCCTTTTATCATATGACAGCCATGCTCAAAAACCTTCAATATTCATTAATGATCAGAGGAAAGGAGCTGTAGCACAGGAGAATGAAAGGGTTTCTACCTGCCGAGAAAGGCAAACTAGAGTGCAGCTTTCAAAAAGTAGCGCCTGTGTGGACTTGAATTCAGTCCCTGCCATTTCGCTTGCTGAGCCTTTCTGGCTAGAATCTCAGTTTCCTTGCCCATTAGATGACAATGCTCACATCTTCCTCAGGGCTGTCATGAGAGCTACACAGAGAGCACTTAGCTCAGAACCTGGGACTTCAGTATTCTTAATGTTAAAATAATTATTTAGAATATTGTTATTAGAAGGGATCATGGCTAAGTTCCTTGGGGAGAAAAATAGCCTGCTACATGCTGAAAAGCAACCCTTCACTCTTCTGTCATTGCTTCTGCTTTTTCTTACCCACTGCCCAACACACACACACACACACACACACACACACCCCAAACACTGGTCACACTGGACATCAAGAACATTTCCATTTGTAAGTGGATTGTCTTCATTTCCAAGCCACAAGTGTCAGGGAGAGTTCCTTCCTCAAAAATCTCAGTAGTTCTGTGTGCAGTTTTACACCAAAAGAAAAACTGCAAGGAACTATTCCAGAATACATTGTCAGATATTTGTGCTTTTCTTGGGAGAAACCACAAGACTAAATAAGATGATTTTCCTAATGCTCACAGGGCCTGAGACTCACAAGCAGCTGGCATGTCTCATTCTATGTCACTTGAATATAAGGCTGAGTGTCTTAAGGGCTACAAAGCTGGTAGACAATTCAGAGGAGGACCTCTGAGTAGAGAGTGAGTGAAAAGGTCAAAATGTGACTGCTCAAGGGGAGGTGCCAGGGGAGTGGTTCCTGGAATGACAAGGAGTACTTTAATGAAGCAACCAGATCAACAAGACTATTCTGAGCTCAAGTAAGAGCACTTCTATAAACACAAAAAGTATAAGAATGTGGGGATTATTCTAGAAACTACATTTGTAATTTGTAATACACAATTAATTAATTAATTAATTGCTAAAGGGTCTCTCTATCCAGTTCCAACTCAGAGTGATCCTCCTGTCTCAGCCTCCCCAGCCCTAGGATTGCATGTATACAGCAGCAACACCTGGTTTGAGGGCCAGCACAACACACCCAGGGTTCTGGAATCTGGCAAGGCATGTGGTACTGGGGATAAAACTTGATCCTGATGCTTTCCAGGGAAACACTTAGACCACCAAGCTATCTCCCCAGTCCTGAATTTGTAATTTTTACTTATTATTTTTTATAAGTATGTATATTATTTGCTTTGACAGATACTTTGCTGGAATCTGCATAACTGTTTTCTGATCCTGGGACACATAAACAATTCCATGTTATAAAAATTGTTCTCAGCTCCACCCCCAGGGTGCTCTGAGGCAGCAAGTGAGACTGGGCTTATCCCAACACTTGGTAGGCTGCAAACAGCCTATGTAGTTGGATCCTTTAGACCCTGTACTAAATATATTAAAAAAAAAGTTGTTCTTAGCGTACAGGCAAGATGAAAGATATAGATGTATACATAGACCACGTATAAACATCTTTCTCATTTTCCATAGGTAGCCATTTTGTGGAGGATCACCTCATTTAGAGTCTGAAGTTGGCCACTGAGAAAAGTAGAGCCAAAGAATTGCTGAGTTTTTTACTTTTTTAATGATTCATTCTCACGATTTAATAAAAAGACCTCACAGGACTAGAATATTTCAATATCCATCGGTAAATGTTCATTCAGAAATAATATGCACAAGCAAAGCATGTCACTAAAGCTCTCGTGCATGTAAACCATGATGGCATAATTCAATTTAAAAATTAAGAAAAAGGTAAATAAATGAGTGAAAGTGAATCATAACAAAACCAAAATATAAAAGAAGCAAACAAAAATCTCAGTGTAATAAAGGAAGAGCTTTTCCCAACCCTGTGTCAAAGCCTAAAGCCTGACAACAGTTTCTTGCTGGAGGGGACTGGGCAGAAGGAGTGGGAGCAGGGCCGTCTTTTAGGTGGCTTTCCCTAGAGAGGAGAAATCGCCACCACCAGAAACTACCTTCTCCCATTTCCTAACCCTCCCCCTTGTGGAGTCTGGAACGTGTGGGGGAAAAGAAATAAATAGCCAGATAGATAGAGTCCAAAGCAGGAAAAAAAAAACAAAAAAAAGGGAACCAGACTCTCTGAGGGAAAACACAATCAGCAACACAGCGTGCGGCAGTGGGAGAAACCTGGAAAGCAGAAATGCTAAAAGCAAGTGAGTGAGGCTCTTGAAGAAGGAAATGAGATTCAAGCTGCCAGGTGATAGAACAGCTGAAAGGTCAGTGCTATTTTGGGCTGAATATGAAGAGGCTTCAGGCATCTCAGGACCAGAAAAAAAAAAAAAAAAAAAAAAAAAAAGTACGAAATAGAGAGGGTTCAGAGAGAGGAAACAACATTGATTAAAGAATGGTCGTTGCCCTTGTGGTAAAAGATAAAGGGTGTGAGAGTGTCAGGGGCAGCCAAGAGCTTGGTGCCAACTGTATATTAATAGCACCTGGTGGGGGCATGGCTCTCAACACTGTTTATTTCTTGTCTCTCCCATGACTGTTCTCTCCTTGTAAAATGCATCCATTCATCCAGTGGTCATTTATTGACCACCTGCTTTGTGCCTTTGACTGTGCTGGGGGATCAAAGTTAAATAAGCTCCATCTCTGGAAACCTACAGACTAAAGAACCATAATAAGTTGTCATTGGAATGACACAGGTTAAACCCGGGACAGGTAACATGATCTCTAGGAAGGGAATTACTGCTGTGCTTTAATAGGGCAGTGCAGACTTAAACAGGGGAGGATGTTTTAGCTGGAAGTTGTGAGATAAATAGGCTTTCTCAAGGGGGAATGGGTGAGGTCAGGGATAGGGAAGACATTCCAAACAGCAAGAAGATCACATGCATGGGTCGGGGTGCAGGGCTCCAAGCACTCACAGAAAGGTGGGAACTTCTGAAAAACAGGTCACATAAGAAGCCATCTACTTATTACTGAATGTTGGGTACTGATCAACGTATGACTTACCAACAAATGTCCTTGAAGGTGTACAGTAAAGCTCTGTGCAAGATATAGGAGATATACAGGTATGGATGGAATGACATAGTTTCTGGCCTCAAGCAGCTCTAAAATCAACAAGTAAATATCTGTTGAAGTCCTGCTGTGTTCCACATGTGAAGGAAACAAAAGTAGAAAGCAAGGATGTTCCTCTTGAGTGGGAAAAATCCCTAACAAGCCTACGATTGAGATGATGTTGATGGTTTGATGTAGAAATTTGTTCATTTAAAATGATCAGAAGCAGCTGAAAGATATGGGGGGGGGGAGAGCAAGAGAGAGGAGTGTGTGTGTAAGTTTTTGTTCCACATATATCAAAGGAAGACAAGGTATACAAATGAAAGACACAAAGTCACATGAAGTATGCTGGAGACACAACGACCACCCCATAGCAATATTCAGAAAGGATTAGAAGTAGAAATTGAAAACAAAGCTTGCATACCACAATTCTGCATTTATCACAAATTGTGCTCCTTAAAATGTGTGTGTGTGTGTGTGTGTGTGTATGTGTGTCTGCATGCACACCTGGATAATCATCTGTCCAGACACAATCATGGTATGATTAGAAAGCAAAGACTGCCTTATCCTAAAATGTCATCTTCTATAATATGCCCAAGGGCCTTCTACTCTATCATTAGTAGTTCATTCCTCTCAGTTAAGATATCTTGTCTCCTGGGATCGCCTATCACAATGGAAATACTCTGGAAGAGGTAATACATTAAGATATCATCAATTACTAACAATGTATTATACTCTTGAGATTCCTTTTCAACTGTCATAGTCAAGATATTCTAGGTTATGCGGTGGTGAAAACATTCCCACAATCTTAGTTTCTTTTTAACACAACACAATTTACTTGCTCGTGCCCCGAGACCCCTGCATGTCCGGGCAGCTCTCCAGGGCAGCTGTCCTCCACGTGTGGGCTCCGTGCTACATGCTGCTTTGATCCCACCAACACATGTTCCCGTGATCAGCACAGCAGGGGGACAGCAGCCAGGAGAGTCAGACACTGGCAATGAAATGTTCCTACAGGACGGCAGCGTGCACCGTTGCCATTGCATTCTATTGGACAAAGCGAGTCACCTGGTCTGCCTAGCTTCAAGGGAGGCAGGAAACAATATTCCTCTCCTAAGCTCAGAAGAGGAACTGGATGCTGACTGAGAATAACATGTGGAGTGCAGGCATTAACCTAGAAACTCAGGGACAACAGAATGGAGGCTGCAGGCAGACAGTTTGCTGGGAGCATAGTGAGATGTCACCAGCACCAGTAAACCCCGCATTCTCATAGTAACAATTTACCAAGAGTTAACAAATGGATAGAGTGCCAGGATAGTTCTTCTCTACAGGGCAGAAAAAGCTTGGGCTGAAAGAAGAAGCAGGAAGTGGGCTAGAGGTGATCGTTCATGCAAAGGAATAGGGCGGTGACGATAGGAAGCTCTGTCTGGGGTACGGGGAGACAGCACTCTGAGAAGTCATGGAAACAAAAAAAGACTGGGACTGCTTTGTGCCAGGTTCCTTTCAGGGCGCTGTGGTGAAGGGCAGCAGGTAGGTGCTTCACAAAAGGGAAAACATCTTCAGGAAGGATGCAACTGGGGGAGCCTCGCAATCCTGTGGCAGACTGCCAGGCTTGTAGTGAGCCCCAGGTTGGGGGGTGCTCGTCCTCTAACCTTAACCCCTGAGTCCTCCGCCCCTGCTCCCGTGGCTTCGTCTAGGCGTCTCCACCAGCTTCGCAGCACTCCTCCCGTCATCTCTCCTTTACCCCTATCTGATGGTGGCGTTGTGCTCACTGAGGAGCCGCCTCTAGACTTTTGACTTGAGCAAAGTTCTAGATTGACAGTGACAAGCAAGGCAATGTTACAGAGTTATCAAATATCCTAACCCTGTTTTCTCATGCTATTTTCATGATATCAGAGTAACATGATGCTCATTCCAGTCAATAAGCAGAAGTCTTGATACATTATCATTTATTATTAAATAGTGAATGAATATTTTGAAAAGCACAACTTTGTGTATGGTCTAGAGATTAATAATCACTAGGATGTGTATTTATAAGTGAAATAGTGAACAGTGAGATGTTACACAAGAAGGAAAGGAGCACCAGGTATTGCGCACATCTGTAGCTTCAGTGCTCTGGGAGGCTGAGGCAGGAGGATCACAAGTTCACAAGCTGGAAACAAGCTACAGAAACTTGGTGACTCAAAATAAAAAAGGACCTGGGTCTGCAGCTCAGTACAAAAGCCCTTGTACTGTGATATTAGACACCAATCAAAATTATGTAGGATAAAAAAAAAAGAAAGTAATAAATAGTTTGGATCTCAGGGATGCAGTAGGTATGAAATGTTAGTAGCTATGTTTTAAAGTACTGCAGGGGCTGGGGAGATAGCTCTGAGGCACAAGTGCCTGCTGGGCAAGTGCAAGGTCGTGAGTTCGAACCCTGGTCTCACAAAAAAAAAAATAAAATAAAAAAGAAAGTACTCCAGTCTCCAATATCACAAGCAAACAAACAAACAATAAACACCACAAAGTCTTTCAGCACCTTTATCTCTACTAAGCAAGCAAAAATAATAAAAACACATTTGTAAATGACTACCAGGGCTAAAAATGAATTTCACTTATGCACTGAAATTCAAACTCAAGGACAACAAAGTGAGCAGGTCTATCAAAAGGTTGAGTCCAAGACACCTAAAATATGAGTAAAATACAAGAAATTATCTAGTCTTCTAGAAGGACTATGTCAGCCTTCAACATGTATCTGCTGTTGATTCTGGAGACTCTGAGCTACATTTCCTGGGTCTTAAATGGAGTAACAATGGACGATTTAGCAACTTCCTCCATCACACCGATGGGGTATCAACTGAGCATGGTTTCAGGTGGATCTCTGTGTGCTTGTGTAGCCTCTAGACCGCAGCCCTCTTTAGGAATATCGATGGCTATAGAAACTTAAACCTTAACTCTTGCCTTGCTGAGTTGCTTCTGCAACTTCTTCCTGATACTTCAGTCTGTTTGATAGAGGGGTAGTAGGCTTTTGAATATTTTCCCAAAGAGCCAGACTTTGTCCCTACCTATAGAGTTGCTTAGCGATGTTATTTCAAAGCCGGACAGATCAGATTTCATGGAAGTCAGAAAATTCTCTCCTCAGGGATGGAGAGATAGCTCAGCAGACTAAGTGCCAGTTTAGCAAGTGCGGGGACCGGGATCTGGCACCACATGCTGCTCTGGCCCCACCCCTGGGTGCACTGAGCTGGCCACAGAGTGCAGGAGTGGTAGCACACACCTACAATCCCAGTGCTGAGGAGGCTGAAAACAGGAGGATCAGTATGAGTCCAAGCTGTGTAGTGAAACCCTGTACCAAACATAAAAAAGAAAAATCTCTCTCCCCTTCTTGACAATGAGCATCCATACTTTCCTCTGTAACTACTGCCGTTTGTTTGTTTGTTTACCTATTTCTGGGTTATCTGAAACAGCTAAAATTCAGACTAGGGTCACTTTATCCATTGGGTCCCTGTAATCCAAGCTGTTGTTTCTTTGCTTTTTTTTTTTTTTTTTTTTTTTTTTTTTTTTTTTTTTTTTTTTTTTTTTTTTTTTTTTTTAATGTATTTTGTAAGGGTCTACAGGGTCTCACTATGTGGATCAGACTCTAAGTGATTCTTGTTTTTAGCCTCCTACCCACTGGGATTACAGGCACGCACCACCACACCCAGTCTCAATTGCTGTCTCAGGTCTCAGCACCCCCCCCCCCAAGGGCAGGGCTGGCATGGCATGCTGGGGATGAAATCCCCGCCCTTGCGCATTGTCTAAGCTGACGCTTTAGTCCACTGAGCTATTTGGCCAGCCCTTGCTTTCTTTTCTATAAGGATCTGAGTGTTGTCTAATATCACAGTATGAGTACTGAGCTCTAGTATCTGATTCAGGTTTTCTGGGAGCACTAGGGTAAGAACAACTGGCTGTGGGAAGGTGTGGGGGAGAGCCACAGGGAATCATAAAATGATCTATGGGGTGGGAGTGTGACAACTAGAGAAGACCATTAGTAGGAGAAACCTGGAGGGCAGGCCAGATTTGGAGTAGGGAGAAAAAGAAGGCATCCCCTAAAGATCTGGTGTCCGTATTATTTTCTAGGGCCTCTACTGAAACAAAAAGCATGCTGGGAAATGCTCATGCTGTTACGATGTAGAGCTAAAATGCTCTCCGGTACCTCATGGGTTTGGAAGGCGACTGCATCACCAGGAGCTACAGCTGACTTGCTGTTCCGATGCGGATGCTGGTTGTAGGGAGGCACTGCTGGTGACTGCACAGGGAGCGCTTTCATCTCTGCCTCCTGGAGCCTGAAGGTGGACCAACTTCTCTTCCACCAGGCCCCTCTGCTATCCTGACGCTGCCTCAGAGGGGTCAGCTGGCCACAGAACAAAGCCAGGAGCCAAACCTTTCCTCTTCAAGTTGTCTCATGTTCTGTCCCAGCCCTTTCAAAGCAACTGATGCGCAGGCTGACGGGAACAGAGACACACACCAATCACTAACGCACAAAACCGGAAGATGGCGGACTGCCTCTTCCTAAAGTTGGAGAGCTGAGTCACTTGCTGCCAGTGACTCAGCTTCTGTCCCTGATGTCCGAGTCACTGCTTTGAGTCACTAGATCCACCTGTTCCCCGGGTCTGTCTCATCTAGTTTTGGGAACAAGCCACAAGATTACTAACTCTAAATGTTGCGTCTTTAATTTTCAATTTTGAATCATGTTCAAGGTTTCTGTTTCATTAGTGAAAAAATATGAGGGCCCTCCAGTGGCCAAAAATAAAACCTGTACATTTATAATGTTTGGAGGGAAAACCTCATTAGCCTTTTAAAACATAAATAAATAAATAAATAAATAAATAAATAAATAGGAAAAGGAAAAGGGGAAAAGGAAGGAAAGTTATTCCCAATTTTCAAAGACACAGAACTCAGTGTCAAATAAGGAAGACTTTCGTTTTTCATTCCAATGACTGACAAATAAGTGAGGCACTTTTTACCGTCGCTACAGAGATGTGCAGTGTTGGAAATAAAACCAGCTGAAACCTTATTACATGGAGGAAAACTGAGTCTCTTGGTATATCGTCTTAAATACAGGTTTGTTAGGTGAAATAAAGCCGCACTAAAGAAGAGTTCACATGTATTGTGGTCCAGTTAAAGAACACATGTAAAGAACACGGGCTCGTCTTTTTAAAAAATAGTTCTGTTGCCATGAAGAGCGGACCCTAAATCCCGATGGGTATTTATATAGATATATGGCGAGACTGGTTTTCTCTCCCCCCAGCCCCTCTACCCCCGCTTATCTACGCTGTACACTTTCTCTTATCCATGCTAATGGAGGGGATCAGTAGTGCAGATAATTGAAAGGTTGTGTGCCAACAAACAGCTTTGTGGTTGCTGCCAAAAACTCCCTAGTGTTGCATGGTTAATGAAAAGCTGGGCACCGGCAGGCTCTCCTAGCATAACATCCCAGCATAATAATAATGACTATTATTTATAGAGCCTTCATGATGTATGGGATTAAACACTTTAAATCCAATTACTCTGTTACATCGTCACCTACCGTCCTATTAAATTGGAATCATTTCACCTCATTTAGGGGTAACAAAACTGAGCCTCAGAAGGTAAAAAACTTTCTGACGGTCACTCTTCCTCATTTGAGTGGCAAAAATGGTATTTGATAAATTTTGCTACTGAACCTTCAGATGTATGGGGTATTAACTCATGGTTGGGGGAATTTTTCTTCAAATATAGGGTTTAGAAGCATGTTTAGAGCATTGGCCTATCTCTAAAGAGATATTTCCAGGCTAGATTTATTCAAAAGGTATTCATTTATTCATTTATTTTTATGTATTTAGCGCAGGAACTACAGGGTCTCACTATGTAGATTGGACTCACAGCGCTCAGCTTCCCAAGTGCTGGGATTATAGGCACGCAGGCATGCGTGCGCCACCGCGCAATCGCAGTCACCACCTCAGCTTGTTCCAGGGGTGGGGCCCGCACGGCAAGAGGGTCAAGGATCGAACTCCACTGAACAACAGACAGACCCTTATTTATAAGTTTTCTGAGTCCCAATTTCTTCTAAAATTTTCAATTGCTCTCCGGATAAGGGAGAGGCCAGAGTTTTTACCCGTAATAGGTGGGTTGTAGTTTGTATTATAGTAAGATTCTCTGAAAAACTGGGACTTAGTGACTGCGCTCTCTTTTAAAATTTATTTCTAAATAAATGAATAAATAAATAAATAAATAAATAAATAAATAAATAAATAAATAATTTTCATCTTTAGAATCCCATTCAGTCTTGATTCTTTCCTAGCAATTGCTTCTAATTTCTGTCTTTGTGCTGTCTTCCTCCAGCTGTGCTCTGATCGTATTTCCTTGCTTCCTTATTGGTGAAACTTAAATGTTCTTGGAATAACTTCACCTCTGCTTCAGATATTAGTCACTTTCAAGCTTCAGTGTTTGGTTTTCACCCCAATATCCCACCTTCATGTTTTCAATTTGGAGATAATTATTTCCATCTGAATATCACTTTTCTTTTTTCTATGTATTTGGTGCAGAGTCTCACTACACAGTTTAGACTCATAGCAATCCTTCTGTTTCAGCCTCTCCAGTACTGGAATTATAGGTGTGCACCACCACACCTAGTCCTGGAGGTTGGCTCAGGGGGCTAGCACAGCATGTGATACCAGAGATGGAACCCAGGTCTCTGTATTTGTTTAAGCAGGCACTTAGTCTGCTGAGCTATCTCATTGGCCTTCCATCGGAATGTCTTACTAGCCCCTACCAGTCACTAGTTGTGAGCACAATGGACAGGTTGCTAAGAAAATTGTATTATTACTTAATAAAATGCCCAGCATTCAGTAACCTTCTCTAGGTGATATATGTTATCATTACGATCATTACCAAATAGTGGATGAATGCCTGTATAAAGTCCAACCTTTTTTCCCAAGAGGATAATGGTCTTCTGCCTCTGCTCTCCTTCATGTTTGTCTCTTCACTTCCTCCCTTCTGACCCTCAAACACCCAAATTTAATTCTTAATCTCCCACATGTAAGTATAGATGATTCTGTGACTCTAGTTCTATATATATATATTGTGTGAATTTTCATTTATCTTTTAAATTCATTATAGATGTATTCTCTTTTCATGCAGGTCTTCCAAGACAAAGGTAATACTACTTTTCTCTGTGATTTTTAGGACCTCATAATGCATCATTTATATTTTAAAATGGATCAGAGTATTTACCACTTGCACTGTGAGCTACCTGAGGTGAGGGCCTGAGAGATAAGATTTTCTTTTCTTTTTAATGGAATACTATCTGTCAACACCTAATTGGAACTTGATCAAAGTAAGTGATCCAGAATGTGTGCCATTGGACCACCATATTATTAGCCACGCTTTCCACTGTCAGACTTAACTAACTAAATCTCACCCAGATGCCCAATGGGGAAGCAAAGGCAACTCCACTTCTGAAATCAAGTAACACTTAGAGTAAAATGTGAAATGGAATATCACAAGCAAACCCTAAATTGAAAGGGAGAGAGAACTAGAGTGTGACTGAGAAGTTCAAAAATCAGTTAGGACAAATAATCAAAATTTAAATGAGATAGAGATGACAGAAAAGATTAGCATCCTTTTTTTCACTAATTCAAGTGACATTCCCTTCTCTCATTTTTTATTTTGATCATGACAGCACCATTCTTTGAGCTCTTTTTCCAACTTCTCAGTCTCCAGTTTGCAGGTGTGAAGACACTTCCACTCTACCCCCTTCATCTTCATTTGCTATGCTATTCTTATTAGGTACAGATACACTTGAGCAACCTCAGGTTCAGAAGAACCTGGGGCTGCAGACACAGCAGAAAGCAGGAGAAGGCAGGAAGGAAGGGAAAATGCAGGGTTAGCCATTGTGAACATGGGAATTGAAGCAGTGCTGGCCACAGGAAAAGTGGAGCGCTAGGTCTGTCTAAATGAAGGCATCCTGGGGCCAGCCTGATAGCTCAGTGGACTAAAGTGACTGCTTAGGCAGAGCACAGTGGCCTGGGTTCAGTCACTGCAAGCTGAGCCTGCTCACACCTGGGGCATGCTACAATGAGGATTGACAATGGGTGTAGTGGCGTACACCAATAATCCCAGTACTTAGGAGACTGAAAACAGGAGAATCACTACTAGTTCCAGCTATGTAGTGAGACCCTATAGACTCTGTAGAACCTGTCCTTTGACAGAAACAAACAAACAAAAAATTGAAGTCTTCCCATTGGCATCTGTAGAAGGAGTTTAAGAACTCTTACTGTGGGTTTCTACCTTGAACAAGGCCAGGGTACACAACAGGAATTCATTCATTATTATTACAGAAACAACTAATTTCTTATATAGTTAGTCCATATGTTTTCTGTGTCATAGCTCCTAGTTGTACAGATCTTCTGTTTTAATTTTTTCTCATTTTTGTTGTCTCTCCAGTTTGACTTATCATGTTCCTGAAGAAAGAAATTGATCATTGTCTCTTTTCTTCTATAATAGTGGTTTAAATCCCTATCTAACTAAACATTCTATTTTACACGGAATATTTTACAAAGTTCCCTGTGTTATACTAAAATTTGTAAGCATGCCTTATAAAAACATTATTGACAAGCATCAATAATTGCCCTAAGTATAACATAAAGGAAAGAAAAATGTTTAAATTCAAAATTAATTGAATTTGATTAAATAAAATTAATTTAAAATAATATACAATACAAGATGCAAATACACAGGTGACCTTCACTAGGGAATGACATAAGGTAGCAAGATAGTTGCAAATGAATGTGACCTCTACTACTATAGACTGACAATGTCTTATGCTGATGAGTCCAGTGCCATGGGCAACACTATTGTTCAGGATGATAACAGCTTCTGAAAAGGTAAACAACCCTGAATGCTATATAATCATATAAAGATATATCTTTTAATTAAATAAGTAGATATAGTCCTTGGAAATTCAGGTGCATTGTAATTGCATATTTATAATATACTTTGCCAGATATAAACTTTAGGTAAAGAAATTATAAACCTTTGTTTTTCTAATAACCTAGATATACCTCAGAATATGACCCTGTTTGCTACAGGGTTCTTCTCGACACTGTGGTCCATCTGGCCATGTGGGACCTACCACTTGAACAGTGGAAGGGCTTTCCAGCCCTGCAAATAAAAGGAGCTGCTCATATTTCTAACATACCTCTTTCAGGATAAGTTGAAAGTAACTCTTTCATATCAATGAATTCTCTGGGGTTTAAAAAGTATCTATTATTTATTTATCTATTGTTTATTTTTATTTGGTGCAGGATCTCACTCCACAGCTCAGACTTGTAATGATCCACCTGTCTCAGCCTCCCCAGCTCTGAGACTACAGGCATGTGCCATGACACCCAGGTCCTTGAGCCACCCTGGCATGTGGTACTGGGAATTGAACTTTGGTCCTTGCCCCTGATAGGCAGCCTTTCACTCACCAAGATAACTCCACAGACCAAACTCCCTGGTTTAATATATAATAAACATGTGATTATGTTCTGACCAGTAGATTTAAATATAACTTTTGTATTTGCTCCAAAAGAGTGTTCCTTCTCTTTCCATCTTCTTCTCTTCCTACTTGAACATAAGTGTGTGGAAAGATACTTTTTTGCCACGAGAGTGATGGTACCACTTCATAGTTGGAAAGCTATTGGCTTTATCAGTGATAACAGGCACCTCTGATCCCTCACCTAGCATCCTTTTAGTTTTCTCTTTGACTTCAGCTACAGCATCAGTGAAAAGTCCCAGGAAGCTCTGCCTCACTTCACTTTCTATCAGTAGTGGACTTCTCTGATCATTTCATGAGAGAGGGCTTGTGCAGGGCAGTATGACCATAGACCTGATGATTCAAATATCAGATAGAACACGCTTAGCCAGAATACAAGGCAGCTGGTGTAGGGCTTTTCATAGTCTTAGAGAACATTCTGAACTAATTGGGGATGAGGAAAATTAGATAAGCATTACTGCTTCTTCTACTCTCTTGAGTGGACAACTCTGATGTATTCTGAATGAAGTCACCACAAAAACGCGCCCTTAGATCTTATGAAGTGCTATGGATGATTTGAAGAGAGGAACAGGATTAAAACAAGATGTCCACCTCAATGATTAAAGCAACTCTCAGGCAGCTGTTGCTCACAGAGTGCTCAGGAACCTGACTAGAATTTAATTATAAGGCTATCATTACAGGAGCATAAAGTGTATAGGCTGTATAGCCACAGCAGCGCTATTCTGCTAGAGAGGGTTTTGAAAGAAAAGATGTGAGATGGGGAGACTTGCATGAAAGAGCCTGAGAAATATGAATCCTTGTTTCCTTGTAATATGTTCCATAGCAGAAGTACCACGACCCTAGATCTAAATCAGCCTCCCTTTCTTGGGTAATCATATAAATTCATTAACAATAATAACCAGTACTTCAAAATTCTTGTTATCTTCAGTCTGTCTCTGCACGCTCTCACTGACCAAATACTAGGACTGGAGTTTAGATTTTTCAAGTGGGAAAGAATAGTCTATGTTCCAGGAAAAAAAGTAGCTTACTTAACCAACATAATTCGAATACTTGGTCAGTAAATACAAGCAAATAAGGATTTGGGGAGGAGGACAGAGTAAATGATGACATAAACCCTACTGCCAGTTCCCAACTGATAATGGAGATGGATATATTTAGAAGTTATCAACGTGCACTGCTTCTTTGTGTTCGCAGTTAGCAGCACATATATAAAGAACACTGTTTTTCACACCTGTGGATATTGGAATCCATTATGGTAAACAGAGCTAATGAAATCTCTTGAAACAGCCCCTCTGGTGCCACTTTGCCATTATAACAAAAATTTATCCTCAAAAGAATTGTAAACGTCGCTGCTATTCTCAAAGACATGAGGGTTGATGTAATGTGGTCCTTTTCAGATTCTGATTTGGTTCAACTTTTGAATTTCTTCAAAGCCAAACAGATCATAATCAGAAGCAAACCACTGTGAAACATTATCAACTTAATCAGTAGCTTCCGTGGCAGTTACCATGCCACATGCAGCATCTTCACAGAGGCTGACATTTGACGTCCTATTAATCAGACAAATAGGCTGTGGTTTCTCTACTCAAAGATTCCTGTGTCTGTGGGAAGATAACTGGACATATTCAAGAATCCACTGTCTTTTCCATGTAGTGGCCTGGACTTTTGTGACACTTCTCAACAACATCACATTAGTCCACTATACTAATACTTATTAAAATGCTAATTGGGCCTGGTAAACAGAAAGGGACAACACTTGCTCTGCTAAGCCTAGGAAGACATATATATGCCAGAAGCATAGGAAATAAATCAGCCCAAAATTTCAGAGCTTCAAGAACTTATTACTTTTGGTAAAGTTTCTGAGGGGACAGTAAGCTGGGGTAGGAGTGAGCCTCCCCTTATATACTTTGCTCTTATATACTAGGTCTCTGCTGTGGCTTGAGTGTTTCCTCCATGATTCACATTGGGAATGAATTTTCATTATAACAACAGCAAGAGGTCGGACAGCAAGAGGTGCTCAGGTCATGAGAATGCTGTTCTCATGAGTAGATCAGTGTTATCAGTGATGGGAAGGTACAGTTACTACAGGAGTGGGATCGACATAAAGGATAAGCTTGGCCCCCACCTATTCTCATTTTCCTTCTAATACAATACAGCCAGAGATTAGCATCCTGCTCTTGGGCTTTCTCACATATAGAATTATGAGCCAAGTAAATGTCTACTGTTTTTAGTCTTCCCAGTCTGAGGAATTCTGCTATGGCTGCAGTCCCTTTAGTTGTTGGAGGTAGAATATATCATGCATTAGAATATTCTTTGACAGTTTTATTGAATGACTCACAAGCTGTCTGTTTTGAGTGGAGAATATCACATCCTCAAAATTTTGGATAATTGAAGAGCTGACCTGTGCCAGAAGCATCTGGTGCCCTGACTCACACTCTGTATGTGCTTCTAGCCATTACTTTTTTCATAAAGCTTTCAACCAACCTCATGTTGGCTGAGAAGCAGCCAGAATGTTCAAGAATGTGCTGCATGCCTTTGATTTCTGTCCTAGAGCTCCATCAATACCTGGAATAACAGCAGAAACTTGCATTCTTGCAAATAGCAAACATGCATTGTCCTCCAAGAAGTTGGAGAGTAAACAACCTCAGGGACAAAGCAGAAATGATAATAAAAAGGCCCTATATATCATATTTTTCACCTCCCATTCTTCAACTGTACAGTTCCCATCAGCATTCCAGAAGTATTTTAAGATCTTCCGGTGAAAGTAAGGCCTTATTGTTCAATGATGTGCCTTTGTAATGTCTCTTCCTCCTTCACTAAATAAACTACCTCAAAATAAATTTTTGTCTTGGCTATGTGTTTGGTAAAACACAGTTCAAGACATCAGCTCTGAATTACCACCTTCTGGTCTGATATAAAAGAGACATTAAATTCATACATGTAGTCATAATTTTACTCAATGTATATTCAATTATATACCCCAATTTTAATGACTCCTGCTTTACTCATTTCTATCTTGATGTACCTTTTTTTGTTTCAGTTTCTCTATCTAACCATTCTAATCTGATATTTTTAGTTTAAATTCCAGAAAGAAACATTGTGATAGGTTTATCATTTCACACCAACTACATTCATAACCTGGATGTGGACTAACCAGTCTGAAAGAAAAAAAAATAGTATTATTGAATAATTAATCACATCTAGAAAGGGGGCATAAACACTAACTATTCTTCAGCAGAAGCAAAAGTGAGACCATCTCTTTCTTCTGTGAGCTGTGGATCCATCCAACCAAATGACTAAATGAAATAATATGGAATTCCATTCCTCTGAATTTTCCCCAGATATCTGTTGTCCCTATTCTTTCCTCTTTATTTCCAGTGCTACAGAATCACCCT
This sequence comes from Myocastor coypus, assembly GCA_004027025.1. Classification (NCBI taxonomy): domain Eukaryota; kingdom Metazoa; phylum Chordata; class Mammalia; order Rodentia; family Myocastoridae; genus Myocastor; species Myocastor coypus. The sequence goes on from PVJA010036934.1 coordinate 20,169, forward strand.
GTACTTACTATTTCTGCTAGATGACCACGAATTCTACATGACTTCTGATCATACATGTTCATCTAATTTTGTACCAGTTATCAAAACACTAAATAAGTTTTTTTATTTTGATTATTATTCTCTCCTGTTGAAATACACACTGCTATGAATCTAAAGTATAGGAAATGAATATTTAGGGGCATATAATAATTACATCTTGGAATATAAGGTTCATTTAGGAAAAGATTGTACCTCTAAATAATTCTTGAATTATCAGTGGAGTATTAGGCAAACAAAAGACATTCAATAGATATGTGTTAAGTTTAATCAATGATTTTGAATTCCTTTTCTATAACCTTACATACTGAACTTTACTAATATGTAAAAGCAAATCTTGCCGGGCGTGGTGGCTCACGCCTGTAATCCCAGCACTTGGGAGGCTGAGGCAGGAGGATCGTTGTGAGTTCGAGACCAGCCTGGGCTACAAAAGTGAGCTCAAAGCCAGCCTGAACTGCACAGTGAGACCCTGTCTCAAAAAAAAAAAAAAAAAAAAAAAAAAAAAAAAAAAAAAAAAAAAAAAC